>JAMXBB010000014.1:201903-390050 GCA_024138015.1 Lumnitzera littorea | reverse complement strand
CAAACCCTCAGAGAGGAAATGCACATAACGACCGATGAGGCAAGACAACACTTGGAGACTCATGTAGAAGACGTGAGAAGACAAGTTGCTAGTCGTGCCTCAATCGAGACAGTTGAAGAGCTACGGGCACAGGTAGCTATTTTAACTCGGGCTGTGGGAAATGCTCCTATCCCTGCCCCCGTTCATGTTCCTGCTCATGCAGGACATCTAAAGATGCCTGAGCCTAAGGCATTTACTGGCGTGAGGGATGCTAAGTTGTTGGAGAACTTTTTATTTGATATGGAGCAGTACTTTGCTGCTGTGGGGACAAATGATGAGAGATCAAAGGTCACCATGGCTACGATGTACTTAACTGGTGATGCCAAACTGTGGTGGCGCACCAAATATGAGGATATCCAAAATGGCAACGCTCATGTAGATACATGGGTGGAGTTGAAGGCTGAGTTGCGGACTCAGTTTTTCCCTGAGAATGTTGAGTACAATGCTCGAAAGAAGTTGAGGGAACTTCGACAGGGTGATGACATAAGAAAATATGTCCGGGAGTTCTCGACATTGATGTTGGACATCAAGAGTATGGCTGAAGATGATAAGCTATTCTATTTCCTGGAAGGATTAAAGCCTTATGCCAGGAATGAGTTGCAGAGGCAACGAGTTACTAACTTGGCTACAGCACAAGCAGCAGCTGAGCGCTTGATTGACTACACTCATGACAATAAAGGGAAGAATGTGTCGACAGGACATGAGGGTGGAAAGTCGGTTAAGTCGGGCAAACCCAAGAGTGGGGGAGCCCCAAGTTCAAGTAGCAGTAGTAGCAATACTGGAGGGAGTCAAAGGAAACCCCATAACTCTCACCAGTCCGGAAAGAGTGGGGCAACCAATGGAGGTAAGAAGCCCTCATTCTCATGTTTCTTGTGTAATGGCCCACACAAAGTAGCTGAGTGTCCACATAGGGCAGCACTCAATGCTATGGCACAAAAAGTAGAGAATGCCTGCCAAGATGATGAGTCAGGGAGTGATAGAGAGGATCAACCCCGAATGGGTGCATTGCACATGTTGTTGGCCGTTGGAAAGAGTTCCTCAGTACGACGTAAGCCTAAGAACAACAATGAGTTGATGTATGTCCAATTGAACATCAATAGTAAGAGTGCTAGTGCAATGGTAGACTCCGGTGCTACACACAACTTCATTGATGTGCTTGAGGCGGAAAGGTTGGGGTTAGTGCTTGCTGAGGACACTAGCCAGATTAAAGCTGTTAACTCCAAGGCCCGCCCTGTTCAAGGAGTTACAAGAGGAGTGAAAGTGAGGGTTGGAGATTGGAGTGGAAATCTCAACTTCACAGCTGTTCCATTGGATGACTTCAGCATAGTCCTTGGAATAGATTTCTTGAGACAAGCCAGAGTTGCTCCCATGCCCGCAGCAGATTGCTTGTTATTCATGGGTGAAAAGCCTTGCTGTGTGACAATTCGGAGGAATAGGGTAAACAACAATGGCAAGGAAGGGAAGAATATTAGGGCTATGATGTTATCAGCGCTCCAATTTAAGAGAGGCCTCAAACATCAAGAGCCAACTTTCTTGGCTTTCCTTACAGAGAAAGAGGAAGCAAGAAAGACAGAGATACCAGAGGAAATAGAAAGGGTTCTAAAGGAGTACGATTATGTGATGCCTAATAAGCTCCCTAAGGAATTACCTCCTAGAAGGTCGGTGGACCACGAGATTGAATTGATTCCTAGTGCCAAACCACCAGCCAGAGCTCCTTACAGAATGTCGCCTCCCGAACTTGTCGAATTGAAGAAGCAATTGGATGAGTTGTTAGAGGCAGGCTTCATTCGACCCTCAAAAGCACCATACGGGGCTCCTGTTCTATTTCAAAAGAAGCAGGATGGGAGTTTGAGATTATATATTGACTACCGGGCTCTAAATAAGCTAACGGTGAAGAACCATTACCCAATTCCCCTAATTGCTGATCTGTTTGATCAACTGAGTGGGGCTAAATACTTTACAAAACTGGATCTTTGCTCAGGTTATCATCAGGTTCGCATTGATGAGGGGGATGAGCCCAAAACGACGTGTGTAACCCGGTATGGCGCTTATGAGTTCTTGGTGATGCCCTTCGGTCTCACTAATGCTCCTGCAACATTTTGTACCTTAATGAATAATGTATTTCGTGAATATCTCGACAAATTTGTAGTCGTCTATCTAGACGACATTGTTGTGTATAGCAGGACATTACAAGACCATATGAAGCACTTACGAATGGTTTTCAATAAGCTGCAGGAGAATCATTTGTACATGAAGCGTGAGAAATGTACCTTTGCCCAGAAGCGCATCAACTTCCTGGGTCATGTTGTTGAAGAAGGGTGGATCCGAATGGATATGGCAAAGGTGGAAGCAATCAGGCAATGGCCAGTGCCTAAGAGTGTAACGGAGTTGTGGTCCTTCTTTGGACTCGCAAATTACTATAGAAAGTTCGTTGAGGGATATTCCCGTCGAGTTGCACCCCTCACAGATCTATTGAAGAAGGACCAAGCATGGTCATGGGATGGGATATGTCAGAGTGCCTTCGAGGAGTTGAAGCGTGTAGTGACGGAGGAGCCAGTCCTCGCACTTCCTAACATTTTTAAGCCTTTTGAAGTCCATACGGATGCCTCAGACATTGCATTGGGTGGAGTGTTGTTGCAAGAGGGTCATCCAGTGGCATATGAGAGTAGGAAGCTGAATCAAACAGAGCGCAGGTACTCAGCCCAAGAGAAGGAGTTACTTGCAATTGTTCACTGTCTAAGGACCTGGAAACACTATTTACTAGGATCTAAGTTTCTAGTGAAGACAGACAATTCTGCTGCCAGCCATATATTGACTCAACTGAAGCTTTCAGCCAAACAAGCCAGATGGCAAGAGTTTCTTGCAGACTTTGATATGGAGATTGAGTATCGCAGTGGACGGACTAATCAGGTAGCAGATGCATTAAGTAGGCGAGCTGATTTAACATCCTTAGCACAGATTGCATACCAGTCGGCGAGTCAAATCTCGACTTCAATTCAAGAGCAGATCAAGCAACACATAGGTCAAGACTTGTTGGCCAAAAATCTTAAGCAGTTGGTTGAAGAAGGGAAGACGCGCAGATTTTGGGTAGAAGGTGACCTCATTGACACAAAGGGGTGCCGATTGTATGTCCCGAAGGCGGGCAACTTGAGAAGGGCACTCATGAGAAAGTGCCATGATACTTTGTGGGCTGGACATCCAGGCTGGCAAAGGACATGGAGCTTGTTGAAGCAGGGCTATTACTGGCCGGATGTGAAGGAGGATGTGATGACGTATACGAAGACTTGCTTAACCTGCCAGCAGGACAAAGTTGAGAGGTAGAAGGTGGCAGGCCTTTTAGAGCCACTTCTTGTGCCCTCTCGCCCATGGGAGAGCGTCTCCATGGACTTTATTACTTCCCTACCAAAAGTAGGGGAGCACTCATCTGTTTTTGTTGTTGTTGACAGGTTCTCTAAGTATGCCACCTTCATTCCTACCACGAAGAGTTCAAGCGCAGAAGAGACAGCCCAGCTTTTCTTCAAGCATGTAGTAAAATTCTGGGGTGTACCCCAAAATATTGTAAGTGATAGGGACGCCAGGTTTACAGGGAAGTTTTGGACAGAGTTGTTCCAACTCCTGGGCTCTGAGCTGAGCATGACCTCCAGTTACCATCCGCAGAGTGACGGACAGACAGAGAGATTCAATGGGTTGCTGGAGGAATACCTTCGGCACTTTGTCAGTGCCAACCAGAAGAATTAGGTTGACTTGCTGGATATCGCCCAGTTCTGTTTCAACATCCAGCGGAGCTCTTCCTCCAACAAGAGCCCTATAGAGATCATTACGGGTCAGCAACCACTGTTACCCCACACAGTGGCAGCACCATATACCGGGAGATGCCCAAGAGCCTATCAGTTCACCAGGGATTGGAAGCAGAGTTCAGAAGTAGCAAAATCGTACCTTGAAAAGGCTTCCAAGAGAATGAAGAAATGGGCAGAACAGAATCGCCGACCCAGAGAATTCAATGTTGGAGATCAGGTCCTCATAAAGCTTCTTCCAGAACAGGTCAGATCATTGAGGAACAAGGATAGAAGATTGATCCAAAGGTACATTGGTCCAGTTCCTATCATATCGAAGATTGGAAGAGTAGCTTACAAGGTCGAGCCTCTTGTGTGGTTGAAGGTCCATCCAATTTTTCATGTCAGCGTCTTGAAGCCATATTATCCAGACATGGAAGACCCATCTCGTAATATGTCTAAGCGGTCACACGTCAAGATTAAGTTTAACCTAAGTCAAGCCGTGGAAGACATCCTTGCAGAGCGAAGAGTCAGAGATCCCTCTACTGGAGAAGATCATAAAGAATATTTGGTCAAGTGGAGAGATAGAGGAGAAGAAGATACAAGCTGGGAGACTGAAGAAGATCTGAAGCCCTTATCCGAAAGAAAGTCAGCCTTGCCAGCCAGAAGACCTCCACCACCAGATCCAAGCTCTAGTACATATTACCGAGGACGTCAATAGAATTAAGTGGGGGAGGATGTCAGGGTCCTTTTTTGTAAGATATATTTATGACAAGGGGCCATTGTTTTGTACATATTGTAACATAAGGGGGGGGGGGACTTTATTATTGTGTAAGATAGGGCCTTGCTATTTTTAGAAATTTCCACTTTTAGAAAGTGGTGCCATTTCACCAGTTTTAATGTCTACTCCTGCCAGGCCCAATAATGTCCGTAAAGCTCTTTACGGGGGTGTGAGTACTCTTCTGGATTGAAGCTCTTACTCACCACGTTGGTTGATCACGACCGGCGGCACCTGATACATACACTGTACCCCCGTGCATACACATTGTAGCCTTATAATACTGTCGGAATTAATAAAAGTGTGCTATTCCTTTTTCCATTCGATATTGTGTCCCTTATAATCTATTGGCTTTCTTTCTTGGTTGTGTTGCTTACAGGTTTAGGCCTGGTTGGCTAGCGTTGCATGCGAGTTAGGCTTGCTTTGCATGCGAGTTAGGCTTGCTTACTACTGTAGAGGCAAGATAGTAAGCACCGCACGGTCTATTTGTGTGCTAACGAAAGCCTCGGACCGTGACACATAGCACATCGCACTTATTTGTAAGTGGTGTCCAAGCAACAAACGATAGTGTGGACGAGTTGGTTTTGCTTATACTCTTTCGGATATCTTAAGATTTTTCAAATTTTTATAATACACTGTAATATCAACGTGATATTATTTTTTCCCTTATAACCTCTACTTGTTAATTATATATCACAGTAACATTTTAAATGTATAAATTGAGAAATATTCAAAGGATATAAGTTAAAAGAATTCATTTTCAATCTTTTTGGCACTTAGTTTGTCTTGGGGATGACGTGTGGGTTTATGAACGAAAAATTGCACAATACGTAATTAGATTTTTTTCCCCAATTTGTGTATACCTATTTTCTCCATTAAGAAATATTAGTTACATATTAAAATATACATGTAGAATTCGTGTAAGAGAAGAAAAAGTTTAAATGTCAAATCCTTTATATTTATATACTAAAATTCAGATAACTCTCATATCACACATGTGGTCTAAAAAAGAGTTTATTTATTTCTCCTCCAATACCTCTCTCTAACAACATCTTTCTACATATTATATATTTGAGATTTCTTTAGGTCAGTGGACATACATCTCACCCGTGATCTATCGTATACAACAACCCACCATACAAAGTTTTAACGGAAAGTTTATAAAATAAATTTTCAATTAGTAGAAATTAATCATCAAGCATAAAGGAATTATCCTAAGATGCATCTCACACATGATCGATCATATATAGTAATCCCATCATCCAAGGTTTTAACGAAAAGTTATAAGATAAAATTTCCATTGTATTTGAATTGATGGAAAATGGTAGAAATGAAAAGAAAAGGCAGGAAATGGGTGGAAATATCGTGTTTGGTAAGAGAGAGAATGGATAGAAAAGGATGGAAAGTTTCCACTTTATAGGCCATAACTTTTCTCTCCAAAATTGGAGAGAAATGAGTGGAAATGAGTAGAAACAAATAATAATTATAAAATTAACCTTTATAACAATATTTATCAGAATGAATGCAAAGATAGTTTTGTAAAACACTAACTTTAATTCTCTTCGTTTCACTCAATTTTCTTTGTATGTTACTAAACACGAAATAAAAATTATACTTCATTCCTTTTTCACTCTTTTCTTTTCTTTTTCGTACCTTTCTACCGATTTCTCTTTTATAAAAAATTACCAAACACAGTGTTCAATTATTAGAAATTAATCATCAAGTTTAGTGCAAATATCCTAAGATGCTACTTATTTGTTAAGCATCGATAAATTGACATAGATAAGCAGTTGCATAATGCTATAAAATTACAATTTTATTCCTAAATTTAAGTAAATATTCATGAAAATAATGGTTGATGCTGTAACCTTGTTTTATATAAGTAACATATGTAATAGTTGTTGGAAAATTTCCTAATGATTAGGGGAAATCGTGAGAATTTAGAAGAAACGTAATGCTATTATTAAAGAGATATACGAGTTTTGCACAGAATTTACTAAGGATACAATATAATTAAGAGATATATGAAGAAGAATAGCAACCTCTTATTCTTGATTATAACATTAGAGTGTGTAAAATGTTTGGATTTTTTTATTTGAAAAGTTGTTGCTTATGAGAGAGAAGAATTAGTGAAAAATCCAAAAAAAATTGTACTAAAATTTGCTAAAAAATACAAGTATATACGTAGCTTTTCACTAATTTCTTTGTGATGACTTCTCTAAAGAACATGACGATTAAAACACTAATGTTTTTTTGATCATTAGATTAAACTCAAACCAAATGCAAAATAATCAAGGTCATCTATTATAAAAGATAGAAATCCATATAACTAAATGATAAATTAGCTCAAATCAACCTATGATCAATTTTAGTGGGTTTTCTTATATTTGTATTTAAAAATTTAGACTTCCTTTCTAACTGGATCAAACTCTTATGCTCGTCTCTCAACTGTTAGCTTATAAATAATGGAGGGAAACTACCATTTTTGGAATCTAGCAGGTGGTTCTTTAAGGGGATCCGATATTCCCATACCCATTCAATCTAGCAACAGAATCTCTAAGCCCTCCCATACCGTACTAAGTGGAGGAGAAGAATTAAAAACCTATTAGGATAAGAGGCACATCTATCCTATTATCCCATCTTCTTTTTTTTTTTTTTATTTAATTTTTTTTTTTATTTTTAACTAATGACTGAATCTTAATGGGTGAGGCGGTGGAAAATGCTAGAAACATAGTGGAAGTTACGAAAGCTTTCTAAAGCTTAGCTAAACAAACAATAATTTTGACAAAGTCCCCGATCATTTCTCCTCAAATGTGGATGACATTACAAGGGGGGAGACGGAAAATATCATAAGCATAAAACATGGTACAGAGTTTGGAAAGTATATTTTCCTCTTGAAAAAAACTGGGCATCTGCAAGCTGTTGATATGAACTTCTTGAAGGAGAAAATTCGAGCAAAACTCATAGGTTGGAAAACTAAATTTCTTAGCTTATCAAGCCAAAAATTACTCATCTCTTCTGTTCTTGAGAGTACTATAAATTACCATTTATAAGTTACTCCACTTCCAGTAACTATTTTAGATAAACTGGAAAGAATTTCAAGAGACGTTTGTGGGGTTTCAAATCAGATCATAAGAAAATCCACTAAATGAACTAGGAGAGATTGAAAATGGATAAAAAGAATGGGGGCTTGGGATTGTTAGATCTTCGCTTGAGAAACAGAGCTTCTATGGAAAAGTTTGCATGGCGAGGAGTGCACGACACCTAACCCAGGGCAAAAGTGATGTTACAAAGGTAGAAAAACTGCCTAGAAAGAGTTAAACTTCAAGGTTTTACATCACTTGCGAAGAGAATGTATGTGGAGAAAAGTTGAGAGGAGAAATACTAGAGGATAAATATTGGACATGAAAGATCAACATCTTTCTAGCATCACAATCGGGCAGCTGATTGTATTCCAAGGGAATTCTTTATTGGGTCATTTCTACAATATGATTCCTCTGTCACTGTATTTGATGTATGGGAAGGACTGAACAAATGGAAGAAGAATCTTATTAATTTTCTATTACACACCATTTAAAATGCAAATTGGGTAATGTTGTTCTTCAATCTGCAGACCTTGAAAGTGAAAGTTTCGGGTGGAAACTTGTTGCAACAGGTCTATTCTTAATAAAATCTGCGGACAGAAGGCTTTAAGAGGAACATATGGAACTTCCCCAGCAAGAAGATTGGAGATGGATTTGTATAACTACTCATTTTGCCAAAGATTCAATGCTTTATATGGCGTGCACTGCATATCTCCTTACCTACAAAATTTAAACTGTTTTATAGGGGATTGAATATTTCAGGGCTTTGCATTCCTTGTAAACAAGAAGTTGAAACTTAATCTCCCGTATTGAGAGATGGTGGGGAAGTCAGGAGATGCTAGCTAGCCATTAACAATGAAGATAAGTTTCAATTGTCTTTCAGTAAACCATTCCATGAGTGGATTAGAGAGAGTTGTAAGTACTCTAAATACAGCTTAAGTGATTCTAAGCTCTCTTAGGCAATCAGCTTTGCTTTCTATATCTAGCCTATTTGGAAACGTAAGAATGGTTTTTTGTTCAACGATCCCTCACGTATAAAGATGAATTGGATAATATGGGCTCAAATAACTACAACTGATTATTGGATAATGAATCTAGTAGGATTGTGTCAGAGAAATTGGTCTAACCAGCCTAATTACATGCTCCTGTATATTCCTGATATGCTCACCATCCTTATATTTACAGATGTATCGATACAACTTGATAATCATTAATTTAGAGGGTCGATTGTTAGTAGGTTTTTCTAAGTTAATCGCACCAACTATTCCCAATTGAAGCTAAGCTTTATGGAGTTACAACTGGAAACAACTCTTACTTTAACATTGTTCTTATGATTGATTATTACGAGGCTTTACAAATCATCCAAAGCTCTAACTAAGATCACTTGTCTTTGGCTGATATTGTCTTATTTTGTTGGGACTTGAGCTGCACATGTAACAAAATGGAGATGAGCTATATCAGGAGAGACTACAACTTTGTTGCTGAAGCACAAGCTGAGGAGGGAGCAAGTTTAAATTCTAGGTTGGTTTGTGATCATTCCCCACCTACAGGGTTAGATAAGACTAATGTGACAAACTTATGTAGGAATTATGTTTCACCAAGTGTTTATAACATTTAAAGACGTATACTTTCTCCATATGATAAATAAACTTCTTTGATTTATCGAAAAAGAAAATGACACATTAGTTGTAACTTTTGCATAAGCATGAATTTGCAGATTTTTTTTTTTCTTTTTGCAATAAGGACGAGTAGTTTATACTATTTAGAATTGATCTGAATTACTTAAGGTGAGATAACAAATTAGTTTCTTGTTAAGATTCATTTGGATCACTTCACAGTTTATGTGAATGAATTGAAGTCTGTTGTTTCTCTCTCCTACTCAACTCTAATTAGTTTGGATCTCTACGTTCTAGATGACTTTTGAAAATTCTAATATCTAAGAAATTTAACACTTTTAATTCATTTCCAACATTTCTAAGAATTTTTTTTATATGTTTAAATTCTATTTACATAAATTGGGAATCTATTTGACAATAATTTTAACTCGAATAATATGTAAAGGACTTCACTAATATTAATTTATAAATGTGTGGTTAAGAAAATCAAACCATGTAAAGGTTTTCAACATCTTTTGACATAGTATAGACCAATCTTTAATTAACTATTCCAAAATAAGAATTCTATATACAATTAAAAGACTTGCCCTAGAACCAACTTAGAATTTGTACTTCAATAAGAAATTCAAGGGCTTTTCGGCTAGTGTGAGCAAGTATAGAGTAGGTAACATATAAAATATTACTTGACTTTACCTTATAAGGTATCAATTCCCAAATTTTGGAAGCGAAACTTATCTCATAACTCTTTAGGACCACCTTGAAACTTGTATCATGTAGAACCAATAGGTTATAGAATCAGATAAGTCCCATACAATCATAAAATTGTTAGGTAAGATAAAAAACATTTCATCAACCAACATACGGTATGACCCAATCTAACTTGGCACAAGCATAAAATCGGTTTGGTCCCATATGCGCATAAAATTATTGGGTGCTCATCAAATAGTGAAATCTATTAATTTGAGTCCAGCCATAATATGTGACTCATTTGTATTACAATTTTATTTAGCCCTAGATTGAAGCAATCCACTTACAACTGAAAAACATTACTTAAAGGAAATGGATACAAAATAACAATTCATACCTTCCATGGAAGTTCTATTTTAATATCCATATACTATTGATTTTACTTAACTCGATCATTTCACTTTATCTTCATGAAATTTGACATATAAAAACCCAAGGCACTTTAATAATAATGTGATAGTTACACACTAAATCATCAACATTTGTGGTGAAATTTAAATAGAATATAAATATTTTATTGGTTCAAATAAAGAATGAACATTATTAAGTTGATCTAAATAATGGACCAACATTATAAAAATGGTGCCAATAGAGGATGATGTTATATTTATAGAGGGGATAAAACCATTAGAAGTACTTGAACTTTTATTTATTTATTTTTATTTGAATACCTAAATTTTAAACTTGTTCATTTTAGTATCCCAACTTTTTAAATAAGATAAATTAGTTTTTTGTTATAATGACTATTATAAAGAATAGTTATTTTTTTCATTTTAAAAAGTTGAAGTACCAAAATGAAATAAAAAATAAAGTTTGAGTACTAAAATGGAAATAAAATGAAAGTTGGTGTACTTATATTATTATGTTATCATTTTATAATAACGGCCATTATAATGGAAATATCAATTTATCATATTTAAAAAGTCGGGGTATTAAAATGAACTAGTTTAAAGTTTGGGTATTAAAATAAAAAAAAATATGAAAGTTCAAATACTTGTACTGATTTTATCCCCATTTATGGAGATAAAAATTTTATGCTAAGGGTTAGTGTTTTGTGTTTTTAATGTACCATATCACCAAGATTTAATGTTGGTATGTTAGAGTCACAATGTCATTCTATATTTATACTATTTTACATAACATTATATGTTATTAAATATGTAACAAATCCCCATAAAGTTGAAGGTATAATACTGTATTTCATTAAGCTTTTAAAAAAATATCAATAAAAATTTCATTTTTTAGTATGTAAAACATAATTTTTAAAAACTTTTTACCTCGGATGTGTAAGAATTTCTTTAGATCTCATATATATGAATTTAGAATACCTCAAATTAATTATAATTATGTTATACAGTCATGTATTTATTGCAATAATGATTTTATGTGTGGGTGATTAGATTTTCATCTCCTTTTCCTTAACAACTAACAACTTTCAATAGGACTAGCCAATTAGGTTTTCTTGTCAAAGACAAAGAGTAGAGAGGTAACTTAGCCTATTCATAATAATCTAATAGGGCCCTTCCATTATGAGCTAACTATTGGCCTTAAGGTGTACGATAACCCGTCTAACTAAATCTTTAAATAAGGTATGAATGGGCTTAATACATAAGTGGATCGAACAAACAAATTAGTGCAATTCATATATCTCATCAAACTATAATTATTCAACCTTAACTTTAGACAATTAACAGAAGTCCACTAAATTGGAAAATTTCCAATTTCCAACATTCTCCTACTTGGGCAACGTTAATTGTTATCACAAATATGTTGAATAGCAAATTTAAATGTGGCCACTATTAACTCTAATATAGTTTGAGAGTATACCTTAAATACAATTCTGTTGAACAAATATCACAAATATTGAACCATGGTAGTCGTTATGCTCTTACTATCATAGGACCTTCCATGATCACAAATATTAAGATTAATATTAATACGGATCAAGATGTAGTTGTGTAGCAAGTAATAACATCACAAATGATCCATAATCATGTTATTACTTGTTAGTCCTTCATACATGATTTATCAATAACACATATGTTTTAATAATAAGTCACAATGAGAAATCCTAAATGCTTAAATAGCATATTTATCATGTCTTGAAAATAGCAACAAGACATCAAATCACAAATTTATATCTTTATCACAAATGAGATATATCATGATCAAATATGATCACCCTTGAGAAAATCACAAATTCTCAAAGTATCAATAATATATAAATTGACACCATTATAAGCATACTTATGAAAAATACCAAATGCAACAAATACTAATGTACAAATAACATTAAGCCAATATTCGAGGAACATAGGTAAATAGTGCTCCTATTAACCAAGTAAATCAAATACCCAAAAATACCAATATTCTTGATATGTCTTTATAATACAATAAGTTTAAGTCCTTTATGTTCAAATGAAGGAATGATGAATTCACTCCCATTGATCATGAGATAAATGCATTGTTCTAATTTATTCTTGACAAAATCAAGAGGCGTAACCTTATCACACTTTACTCTATATTAGAATGTTCATCACACACAATATCAACAACATCAAACTCCAAAAGTTTAGCAGTCATAGACTCAACAATTCTAGTACTACGTATGGGACAATAAAACCTATACCCCTTAGAATGTTCAAAATAGCCAATGAAGTAATAAAGAATAGACTTAGAATCAATGATTTTCTCAAATGGGTTATAAATCTTCACTTTAGTTGAACAACCAAACACGAAAGTGATCTAAAGTGGGTTTTTTGTTGGTCTATGTTCAAAAGGTCTATATTTAATAACCTCATCCCAAAGAAAAGTAGGTAAATTGGAACGACTCACCATATCTTTACAAGTGTGGTTACATCTCCTAGGCACACCATTTTGTTTAGGACTCTTTAGTATAGTATATTTGGCAGCAATCCAATATTCCTGTAAATATTTGATAAAGGGATCAATATACTACCTCATATAACCATGTTTATTATTGTTAAAGCTTATAGTTTTGATAACTTTCCATAATTTTTAACTTCAACTTGAATTTTCTTTAATAAATTTTGAAGAGTACTGATTTTTTTTTTTTTATTTATCAAAGAAATATAACCATAACAAGAAAAATTATGAACAAGAGTAATAAAATATTTATTGCCACACAATAATAAGGCTCACTAATGTAGAGTAAGCATCTTCAAAAGTTCTGAACTATGATCACACCTTATTTTTCCTCAATCTTGTTAATTTATTTTTAATGTAATCAACACAAGTTTCCTTATCACTAAAATAAAAGGAATGAAGAATTACTACAATAATTAATCTTTCAACTCTTTCATAAAGATGTGAGCTAATTGTTTATGCCATAGCATTTAAGTTTTTCAAAAACAACGTTATTGACAGTCAAAGAGGTATATTCACTATTCTTGACTAGATATATTATTTATAGTCCATCGTTTAAAATACCATGACCAATAATTTGAGAATTAAAAAAAAAAATTAACTTTTTCCAAAACCTAAAGAATATTTATTTTGTCTAATAAGGAAACATAAATTAAATTTTGTTTGGAATTTATTACATAAAAATGGTTTGCTAAAACTAGTCTCAACATTTAATATGTAGTTGCCATAAACTTGGCCTCAACTTCAATATCATCTACTACTCATAATTTCACTTCATGTTTGCTTGGTTTCCTTTTCTTTATGGAACCATTTTCTTGATTCTTCTTTTCTAACCGAGATATAAATTTTAATATATTTATTTCTTTTATGACCCTTTTATTATAAAAGAAATACTCAATATCTTTCTTTAAGTAGTTTTAGGACTTCTCATATTAGTAGTCTAACCAACATTTTTCCTCTTGAATTCTTGAACTTTCTTAAGAGTATGATGAGAATATTTTCCTTGCCTACTTTATCTCTTAGGTAAATTTGATTTAGATAGTGAAGGCACCCTCATACTTTTCTTTCTTTAGTCTTTTTTTTTTTTCCTTTACCAATACAATTGAAAACAAGATAATTAGTGGTCCAAGTCAAATTGAGAATATTAGGTAGTTTTAATTTAGCCAAATTCAGGTGATAAAAAAAAAAATTAAGAACATGGCTAACAATAAACTTATTAGGAAGGAAAATTTCAAAGTTTTTGAGTCTTGACTAAATATGGACCATTTTGAGGATGTACTCTCTAACTCCTCCAACTTTTCATATTTCATACTTGTTTCACTCAATAGGCTTCCTAGCTCAACATTATTAGAGGTTTAGGACATATTATCCATAGGTATAAAAGATTTTGTTAGCATTATTAGTCTTGAATCAATTGCTAATCAAGTGCTTTGATATAAACCATTTCATAACAGTAAGATTCAATCAATAGGATCTTTCCCATCTAGCATGTGACTCCTTTTATTCAATAGAATTCTTACTAATTTGTTTAGCAAGCTCATTTTCATGTAAAACTAAGTCAATATCCATAATACGAAAGCAAATTTAATGTTTAGTTTCCACTTCCTTCAATTAGTAATAATCAAAATCTTAATGGTAGCAATATTTATTGCCAAAATTAAATGTAAATTATGATAAGAATGCAACAAGTTAATAAATTGGACAATTAATTAATTTTCTTTTAAAGAAAACTCAAGTGGTTTCAATCATTATAAGAGCATCACTTATAAACCCCTTTGGGTAGGAATGCAACATATATTAGGATCTCTCTGTATGAAGTGAACCAATGAAAATATACAACTTTTGAAAATTCCTCCTTGATAAGGTAAATTTTTTAGGCTTGTGTATCTCTACATAATGCTTCATTCTATTTTAAGATTAAAATATATAAATACTCCCTTTGGGAAGGTAACTATATATGATAATTTTAAGATAAAAGTTATGATACTAATCACAAGAAAATTATATAAGTTTAAACAAATAAACCACTTTAGTGGCAACTATCTACATCAACTTATAAAATTATCTACAAAATGAATTTTGCCTAAATCACAATAGTGCATTTGATCACATATATGCACTTAAAATATAATCACATGGTGCTATATACACATATGCACCCTCAAATTGCATTCTTTATACAATTTAAGATTTACACATAAACTATAATATTTACAAAATCATAAAACAAATCAGAATTGGTAATATTATTTAATCCATATTAGTAAGCAAAACAATTCTATGTTATTGATATATAAACTGATATGTTCATAAAAGTTAAAAGGAAACAAAAAAACCATATCAATAAATATAATGATTCATTACTATTAATATGTACAAACTGATATGATCATAAAACCTAAAAAAGAAATAAAGCTCCATATCAATAAGCAATAATTAATGAATATTTATATATAAACTAATATTGTCATAAAAGCTAATTAAAATAAAAAAACCATATGAATTTTGCTTTGCTCTCTACCACATCAAACAATAACATTCACTAAAAGAAGTTTGACCTTACAGATTTTAGCTTTTCTATGTAAGGTAGAATAAAATGACTTTAATGAGAGCTTAACGTATCAATAAAATAATAAGATATATCCCTTTTTCATTATTTTTCTTCTTTTTTTTTGGCCATAATATAAGACATGTTATATAATCAAACTTTTCAGGACACCAAATTGCATATGAGGATCTTATATTATAGTCAAGTTTTGCGTCCATAATTTTATATGTACTAAAGTCAACATGAGTTTTCTCTCAAATGGAAACTCAATCCATTATAGTCAAAAGATTACTTTTTTATTAACTAAATGATATTCAATCTTTTTAATTTAATTTCCAAACTTAATAATGAAAAGCCTTATTTTTTTTAATCAAAAGATATACTTTATCTAATATGACAAAAATGATTGATCCACAATCATTAATAAGACTCAATCCTTTTTGAATAAAGATATCCATTTTTAAAACAAAACCTATCACAATATCAAGCAAAGATACGCATAATTAAAAAAAAAAAGAAGGAAAAAAGTGTAAAAAAACTTCTAACGTTTACTTGTATACAAAAATCGATCTTTAACTTTTCATTTAGTTTATTTCAATCCTCAATATTTTTAAAAATTTACAAAAAGGTCTACCTGTTGGTTTTGCCGTTATTATGGACACGTGGTAAAATCTGATATGTTCAAATAATTAATTTAATTAAATAAACTAATAATATATATTATATAACTAAAATACATAAAATAATAAATGTATAAAAAATGATTAAAAAGTCAAAAAATAAATATAAGAATCTGAAAAATAATTCATATATATTATTTAGTAATATATATTTATATATATGTATATATATTAATATTCAATTTAAAATAAACTAATGTAAAATAACAAAAAAGAAAAAAAAATTCAAATTCGATTACCTTAAGGCCAAGAAGTGGCCAATGACTATTAGGGGAGGTCAACAACCCCGTGCAAATAGCCGTTGGCCACCTGCTGACCTTGAGATGGTCAGATTTGGCCAAATTTAGGAAGTGAGTAGTGATCCACTTTGAAAAGTGGGCAATGCGCCTACCCTCAATAAGGGAACGCATAACCTCCCTTAAGTGATGGGTAGCCATCTACAACTACTAAAAAAAAAAAAGTAATAATAGCTTGAAACTCAATCAGAAGGAGATTAGTTAAGAGATGGATCTCAACTCGTTAGGTTTCTTGTGGGTAGTCACCTACTATGTAGGAAAGGTCTTGCGACCCCCTTTTGCAGGTAAGCAACCACCTATGATCACTAGTGGGTTACAACCCGCTTTCTAGATCTAGTTGAAATTCGACCACCCATGGGTAGGGGGTGGCATGTTCTCTTTAGTGGCCGAATTTCATTTTATATATTTTTCATTCTTTTTTTTTTTCAATTTTGTTAATTTTCTTTTATTTATTTAGATATAGTATTAATATATAAATATGTACATGATTATATGTAATTTTACATTTATATATTTTTCATATGTAGAAATTTTTTTATTTTTTGAATTTTTCATATTTTTCTATATTTTTATTACTTTTATAAATATTTTGTCATTTTCTATTTAAAAATTATAGATCAACCAATCAAATACTACCATGTGTTCAACATTAATGGTACCTATAATGAAACTTAATGATGAGACTTTTTTGATACGATTAAAAAAGGTTAAGGACGCAAATGAACTAAATGAAATGCTAAGGAAATATAAAATGTTATAGACTTTTATTGTACTTTTCCTTAAAACAACAACAACAACAACAACACTTCCTTTTCAAAATTACCACAAATAAAAATATATATCGTTTTTGAAAATATTGCAATTATGATGGATTGTAATTCAAGGATCTCATTGACATCGAGCAGCAAAATTTCCAACATGCAATTTTGAACATTGATAAACCTACTTTCTTGAATTTATTTTGAATATCCAAGCTAACATCAAAAGGAATGGAATTGTTTATCATCATATCAACAAAAGAAAATAATTACTAATAGCTATCCTTTCTCTTTTCTTAATAATTAATGTCATATTAAATAATATGGAATCGATAAAATAATAAAGTATCCAACTACATTATGATCCACAACAAATAGGAGAGGAAAACCAAAGCTCACCAATAAAACAAACACCAAACATATAAATTCCCTTCTATATTTATTCGATGAACTATAGGAATTATAGATTTAATGAAGATAGACAAATATTATTCTATCACTTCATAACTCCTTGTACGCGTACATACTAAGAATTATTCTTTGCAACATTAATTGAAGTGCATCACCTTAACTCTTCCTTTGATATTAATTTACAATAAATCTTATCGAAAATGTTGGTGATCATGACAAGCCAATAACTTGAAAGTGAATTTAGATTTTCTTCTTATAAATCATCAAATTTGAATCCATATTACTTTCTTAATTGTCATACAGAGCAATTTTAATGAATTTGTTTCTCACAATGACTATGGAAATTATTGTTTTATGGTTTTTAAATAATTTCCTTCCTACAAAGTACAAAAAACTAAAGGGTACCGAGGCTAGTCTAACACGACTACTTCAATGCCTAAGTTAGTAAGTGAATTTTAGAGAAGATAAGATAAGTAGTTACAAGTTGCTAGATGGTTCTTATAGTGCTTCTTATTTGTATTTATAGACAAATGTCGGGTATCTAAAGAACAGTTAATCACATGATTATTGAGATACATGGAGACTTTATAGTCAAGTATATTTCTGAAATATAGGAGTAGTGGGCAGTTATGCAATAGAATCGTGCTAAGAGATAACTATTTACGTCACTTAAATTCAAACCAGATGTGGTCATCTTGGTTGGCATTTACCGAAGAGTGAATCACTCAGCTTCTCATTAGCCAAGTGGACGAGTGAATGTAATGGATGAAATTCAACTGTCGACATTTGCTCTTCGACTCCCATGGTCAAGGATTTGACAAAGGGAGTAGTTTAATAAACTTTATGGGGTTGAGTGAAGGACTGTTTCCTAAATGCCAAGTAATGTAGGAAGTTTCTTGATTTTCGTTTAGAAAGGGGGATCAACAGTCCAGATGACCAAAGATGAAACCAAAGATCAAGGTACAGTTAAGATCCTACAACTATGATTTGTATGCCTTGAACAATCAATCCATCTAGGTGACCGGAGTAATTTCAAACATGTTAATGGAGATGCGTGGGTAGAAAGGCATGTTGCAATGGTCGAAAAGGATGAGAGAAAACTCGTCAAGGAAAAATTCCAACAAATACTATGATTTCCATCGCGACAAAGGTCATAACATTGACGAATACATCTAAGTTAAGAATACGATTGAGGATGCGATTCAGCGAGGGCATTTCCATTTAGAAGGGCGAATCGCAAGCCATGCGAAAGGTCACACCTTTTCAATTTTCTCGCCTATCAGAAGACTAAGTGGTAAATCATACGATAGCTGTCACCTTAGCCATAATTACACTGTAGGCACTAATAATTATTAGAACCATGATAACCATTGGATCTCTATCTCAAAACACATGTTAATAATTGCTGTGCCAAGTATCACTACAAGAGGAAAGTCATTCTCTTAACTTAGGGGAAGAATAATTGCCTTTGAGCCTTGCTTAGTACGAAAAATGTAAGTCTTTTATTCCTTACTTTATTATTAATGTATCTACTTTGTGTTATAGACATGGGTGTTGGCGATGTAAACCTCGCCAAATTGTTGGCCCAAGCCAAAGACGACAAATGAGTAGCCTATATGATTGCTATTACTTGGTTGACTGTTGCAAAGAAAGCCATAAAAGAGGGAGCAACGAAACAAGTAGCAGCCTAAAAGAAGGCCTCTTGTCCCATTGAGAGGTGACAAGGGAGTGAAAAAGTTAGGATTGTTGTGGCCACACCAGTCGAAGTGGTCATAACTCGGGAAAGTATTCCTTAAGTTGAAGAGCTAAGAGATCTTAGTCGAGAAATTGGTGGTTGCAGTATAAATGAAGTCACACATCTAGAGGATGTCGAGGGATTGTAGGTTCAGGTAGATGTTGCGTCGAGTCCCAATAAGAGAAGTGGCAAAGAGCTCGCTAGCTATCCTCCACCTAAGAAGTCCAAGACTTTGGATGAGAGGACAAAGTAAGTGATTAGGAACAAAGCTCTCATCATCAATAGCATTGAATTCGTCTCTAACAATGAGGTAGGCGAATATTTTGTTCCATTCTAAGGCCACAATATTCTCCATACTGACTCGACACTAGGCAATAGGACTAAATCTCTAGCCTTGATGGAAGGTGTCATTCTTCTTAAGGATAGGGAAATTGCAAAAAAGGACGTCGACAGAGTCGGCGATTGTAATAAGGCATACATCGTAGCTAAACTGTATGATATAAGTATCAATTGAATCCTTTCAATTGTTGTACATGTTTAATGCTAACAATCCTATATGTTTATAGATCAACAGCCACATTTTGATGGCATTAGATGAAGCCGACAAAGAAATGAAAAAGGTAATAATAATAATTTTTTATTTTATTTGTTTACTTTTTATATATTCTGCCAGGTGGTCTAGCGAATTCATAATTTTGTATTGTTAACTTGCTATAGAAAACTGAGGATGTATACAATTCCTCAAAGACTCAACCTGTAGCTGTCGAGAATGTGAGAATTAGGGTTGAGATGGAGGCTAGAAAATATTAAGATGAACTAATTGTTGAGAAATTGGCACATTCTTTAGCGGCAATGAAGCCTCAAGCCTTAAGGCTAAGGTTAACGACCAAAACATGGAGGTTGAAGACTTGAAGAAAGAGTTATGTAAAAAGAAAGAAGAGTGTTAGGGTCTAGGCCGAACACTTAACTCAATGAGTGACTAGGAGGACAAGCTGAAGATGCAGATAAAAGAGTTGGAGACCAACAATTCTGGATTGTAAAGTTGTATTACTGAGTTAGAGGGGACGACAAAGAAAGGGCCCTCTATTGAAGAGGCATTAGAGATCATGACTCCAAGTTGACAGTACGAGAGGTTACTAAGAAAGAAGTTATTGGAGGGGTTCAGGCAATAAGAGAAGAAATTTTGAAGTTTCACCTTGAATATAATCTTTCGTGCATAGATTTTGCAGATGTCAATGACTAAGTTAGTAGTTATAATGAAGAAGCTAGTGAGGATTCAAGTGCCGAGATTAACACACTGGGTGATAATAAGAGAAATTATGCTAAAGGTCTTGGCGGTGAAGACAACCGTCTATCTAAGGAGATCCCTTATGTGCAAAAAGAAAATTCCGCTTGTTCCAAGACCTCAAACATTGAAAAAGAGATAAGCTCTAGCAAGGTCCCATCCTTTGATCATGGAAATGCCTTCGTACAATCGAAGAACTTGTCACCTTAGGATTGTTGTATTATTCTTTTTTTTTTTTTTTATGGATAGGGTTTGACCGAGTGGTCGAACATTTTATACTGTATTAGTATTTTTCATGTTTTCGATAACATATAATTCAATAGCTTTAATATGTTTTATTTCATATGCTTTATTTTTCGGCATGTTTTATATCATATGCCCATTTTTCTTAGCGTGTTTTATTTCATGCACCTACTTTTCACGGCATGTTTTGTTTTACACACCTATTTTTGGCATGTTTTATGTCACATGCAATATGTTGGGTGCCTTTAATCAATGGCTATTCGTTAGTCATTTGAGATGTGGATTAGTCACCTTATTTGTGCTATGAGATTGCCTATTAAAGCAATCGCGTTCTTATTCTGTTTTTCGGCTAAACTATGAAGTTTATTAACCATGATAGGCCTAAACTTAAAGAAATAGTTTGTTCAGTGTAGTTTAAACTTAGATAACAATTCGTTGATCATAAAAAGATCAGGAAAGAAAACAAATCAGAATTGGAACTTTGAACATGTTTGCTTTTCAAAATAACTAGGCTGATGCCTTACAAGACAAATCGAAATGCTTCATAACATCATAAGGAATTAATTGAAATAAAGTTTCAAGCTCTCGGCATTCTATACATGAGAGATGATTGTTCCATCTAACCTTTCTAGTTGAAGGCCCCTTTGCTAATGACTTCCCTAACCTTAACAGGATCCTCCTAATTTGTGCAGAGTTTCCTTGATTCTCTCATGCACTAATCACCTCTAATTTTTGACAAACCAAATCTCCAAGATGAAAAACCTTATGTTTCACCTTCTAGTTATAATACCTAGTTGCCCTATGTTGATATGTCGCGACTCTTACTCTTACAACATCTCTGATTTCCTCAATAGTATCCAAATTTGCCATTAAGCCAACTTGATTGGTCATCATGTCAAAATTTTGTGTGCATAAATTTGGTAGGTCTAATTCAATCAACAATACTGCTTTCATATCATAGGCCAATCTGAAGGGTGTTTTCTTAATTGCGGTTTTATAAGTAGTCCGATATCCCCATAAAACATCTGGCAACTTGTCAGCCCATCTTCCCTTGACTTGATTAACTTTCCTCCTTAAACTACCTAAGATGATTTTGTTGACAGCTTCCACTTGGCCATTAGTTTGAGGGTGAGCTACAGACATGTAATTCAGGTGGATGCCATATTTCTCACAAAATGCTCGAAATTTGTTATTTTCAAATTCTAATCCGTTATCGTGATTATCATAAATGGAACATCGAACCTTGATGTAATGAAGTTGAAAACAAAGGCCTCAACTTTCTCTTCGGTAATTCTTACCAATGCTTTGGCCTCTACTCGCTTCGTGAAATAATCAACAGCAACAATGATGAATTGTTGTTGGGCTGCAAACTTCGAAAATGGTTCAAGTATGTCTAACCCCTATTGGCCAAAAGGTTAAGGACTAGTCAAACAGCACAATTTAGTGGAAGGTGCATGACTTGGCACCTCATGCTTCTGGTATTATGGAAAATGCCGAACAAACGTCCTCATGTCTTCTTTCATTGTCGATCAATAATAGCCAAGTCATAGGACACAAATATACAACGTTTGTGCTTTTACATGGTTGCTACATATACTGCCATGTAGCTTAAATAACATTCATTGTGCATCATTCGGTAGGAGGTATTGAAGATAAGGTTAGGAGATACTACGCTTGTATAGTTGATCATCTATCAATGTGTAATTTGCAACTTAATAAATCAATCTTCAAGCCTCTTTCTTGTCATCAAAGAAGACACCATCCTTTAGATAATCTATAAGGGGATCCATCCAGGACTTCTCTCTAAGGCAGGGAGCTAATTTACAGCTTTGCGGGACAATTGATAAACTCTTATGCGGGAGAAACTCAACAAAGGGTTTGTCACTCAAATTGGGAAATGCCATACTGGCCAACTTTAATAGCTTGTTGGTGGCAATGTTCTTACTCCTTGGTAATTTCTGAATTGAAAAAGATTAAAATTCTTCCATAAGCGTTTGTAGTATCAACAAGTACTTGGTTATTTGCTTTTCCTTCGCTGCATAACTTCCTTTGACTTGATTCACTACAAGTTGTGAGTCGGAGAAAACTTCGAGTTTCTCAGCACCAACTTCCTTTGTTAGTTTTAGTTTAGCTATTAAGGTTTCATATTTTGCTTCATTATTGCTAGTTAGAAATCCAAAATTTAGGACATAATTAACCTTGAAATTGTGGGGTTCTTGTAGAGTTAAACCTACACCACTTCCCTCCCTAATAGAAGAACCATTGACATAAAGATACGAAATCGATTTCTTAGCAATTTCTTCACTATCTTATGAACTCAGTTAGAAAATCCACTCGCACTTGAGCTTTTAATGTTGTTATGAGTTAGTATTATATACTATAGGTACTTAGCTCCAAGGCATATTTCATCATCCTTCTTGAAGAATCCAATTGTTGTAATGCTTACTACAAATGTTGATTAGTAAGGACTACGATTTGATGAGCTTCAAAATACGGTTTCAACTTCCTTGCTGAGAGAACCACTGTTAATATAAATTTTTCAATTTTGGTATATCAATGCTTTGGTCCTTGTAGGATATGACTCACGTAATACATTGGCCGATGTTCCTTGCCATCGATTATGACCAATACAGAAGAAAGTGCTCGACAACTGACTAATAAGTATAAATACAAGTTCTCTCCTAGGATAGGTGTCAAGAGTATTGGTGGTGATACGAGAAATTCTTGAAGTTCATTGAATGCCCTCTTGCACTCATCCGTCTACTTGAAATCTCTCGAATTCTTTAAAATTTTAAAGAATTCTGCACACTTATCTACATTTCTTGACATGAACTTGTTAAGAGCAATTATTCATCTAGTGAGTTCTTGAACCTCCTTGATAGTATGAGGAGACTTCATATTTCTGATCGCATCATTTCTCGGATTAGCTTTGATACTACGTTGTGTGACCATGTACCTTAAAAACTTTCTTGAAGTAGCACCAAAGATTCACTTTTGCAGATTTAGCTTCATATTATATCTCCTCAAAGTAGTGAATGTCTCTTGAAGATTAGCAAGATGTTGACCTTCTATTGTACTTTTCACAATCATATTGTCTACATACACTTCGACATTTAGATAGATCTAGGGCTTGAACATTATAGTAACAAGTCGCTGATAAGTTGCACTAATGTTTTTTTATCTTGAAGGGCATTACTATATAACAATATATTCCAAAATCAGTTACGAATGATGTGTGAACTTTGTCCTCATCCATTTTTATTTGGTTTTATCTGGAAAAAGCGTCCATGAAAGAGAGTAAAGCGTGCTAGCAATTGAATCAACCATTAGATCTATTTTCAGTAAGGGGAAAGCAATTTTTAGGACATGCCTTATTAAGATCCATGAAGTTTATATACATGCGCTACTTGCTGTTAGACTTCTTGACTAGTATACAATTGGCTAGTTAAGTCGGATAAGACTCTTCCTGAATAAATCTTGCCTTTAAGAGTTTCTAAACTTCTTTTTCTATAGCTGCTTGCCTCTCAAGGGCAAAATTCCTTTTCTTTTATTGAATCACTTTTGCGCTTAGATCAATTTGAAGTTTGTACACCATAACGTCTTTAGGTATACTGGGCATATTTGAGGCGGATCATGTGAATACATTGTCATTATCCTGAAGAAAGTTGATTAAATTTTGATGGATATCTACGGGTAAGGGTTTCCCTATCTTAGTCGTTTTCTTAGGATCGTCTCCCAATGAAATTTCCTTCATTTCATCTTTGGTATTGTCTATGTTGACTAACTTTCCTTCTAGATAAGTTTCGCCTTAAAAAATTTCTTTTCACCTTAATACCCTCACATACAATGACCTTGCCAACTGTTGATCCCCTTTACATACCCCAACTCCAATGAGAGTAGTAAATTTAGCCTTAAGGTGGGTAGTAGAAGGGACAATGCCGAATAAGTGTTGACACTGCTATCCTATAATCATATTATATAGGGACCAACATTTAACAATAAGGAAGTCTATGTTATCTTCCATGACATGAATATCATTGTCAATTGGAATTGGTAGAGAAATTACTTTGGTCATCTAAACGAGTTGATTGTTGGAGGCATACAAATTATATTTGTAAGATCTTAGTTGTGCTTTGATCTTTGGTCTCATCTGATCAAAAGCATGTTGAAAAATAATATCTGTCGAACTTTCAGTATCAATGAGAATTTTCTTGATCTCGAAGTTAGTGATTCTTGCATTAGTAACTAGTATGTCATCATGGAGCCTTTGAATGCCTTTGAAATCTTCCTTTATGAGGGAAATGGTATTATCGATTTTGACCTTTTTGCCTTAGATATTGCAAAGATAGTTAATGGCATTAGTTATGCTTAAAGAGCTCGATCAACTTACAACGGAAAGTCTGTCGACAATAGTGTTAATTATACCATTAGGTCCTCTACTGATGCTTCCGTCACTTGTGTCTTTCTTGGCAATAGCTGGTTGAGTAACATTCTCCTGATCTTCTTGTCTCCTTTGAGATAGTTGCTTAATATTCTTTGCATCATGTATGAGAAACTTACGCAAATGCCCTCGTTGAATCACATTCTCAATTGCATTCTTAAGTTGGATGTATTCATTAGTGTTATGGCCCTTATTGCAATGGAAATCAAAGTATTTGTTGGAATTTTGCCTTGATGGTTTTCCTCTTATCCTTTCTAGTCATTGCAATGTGCTTCTCTACCCATGTACCTCCATTAATATGTCTAAAATTGGACGATTAATTGGTGTGTGGACTGAATATGTTGAAATTCGTAGCCTCTTTCTCTTAACATTTGGACATTGGTCATCGTTCATTTCGAGTTAATCTTTTACACTCCTCTTGTCGCCTTTCTTGTCTCCCTTGTTATGATCAGCTTCTTGGCGAGCCTTAATGTTGTCTTCTTATCAGATGTAAGACATAGCTTTAGTTTTGAACTCGATAGAAGTTCTCAGTTATTTTTGGCGAGAGACTTGAAAAAGTCTCCGTAGGGCTTTACACCATCAATAATTGCATTGAGAGCTACACTCATGTTCAGCTCTAAAACTTGGACTATCTCGGCCATAAACCTGGTTAGGTAATCTTTGATAGACTCATTCGATCTCTACTTTATTGTGTTACGAATAGAAGAATCCTTAACATGAAGCTTTCTTGTAAAGAAGTGTTAAAGAAACACTTTTGCCAAATCTTTGAAATAGGAGATTGTGTTTAGCTTCAAGTGTTTGAACTATGTACTCTCTGTATTCTTTAGTGTTGAAGGAAAAGCTTGTCAGGCCACAACATCACTTAGGTCATGTAACTTGGCTAAAGTACGGTAGTACTCAAGGTGATCTTTAAGATCTTTTGTTCTATCATAAGTTTCAAATTGTGGCAACTTAACGCGCTATGGTATAACTTCTTCTAAGATTTCAAAGATAAAGGGGCTCTTTTTAATTTGGAATTGTTTACTCGTTGTAGCAAGGGTACTAACATATGAGGGACCAGCATGGTGCACCTGTTGTGGTTGCTTCCACTTATTATTTTTCTTAAGCACAAGGGCCAAAGGTCCCATTGTAACTTTACCTTGCTTTCTCAGTAATTTGGGAGAATAAATCGAATCGTCAATATTCTCGACATGGTGATTACCGTGTTCTTTGTTTTGACTTGGGTGAGCATTATTGTGGAGGAGATTAAGGATGTCTTCAGGTTTTTTTGCTCAACTCTTGGTTTTCTTTGACCAAGTTAAGGCAATGTTGCTTCAACTTAGCCGAACGTTATTCATCAGTATGCCTACTTGCTCACTTAAGGTGATGAGACGAAGTACTAATACCTACACTTTTGATCATTTTAGTTCTTACTATGTGGGTGTGTAAGAAAAAACAGATGACACCAAATGTTATTGTATGGTTTTCGAATGATTTCCTTCCTGTAAAGTACAAAAACTAAAGGGAATTAGGGTCAATCTAGAGCGGTCCCTTTGAGGCCTAAGTTAGCAAGTGAATTCTAGAGAAGATAAGAAGAGTTGTTGCAAGTTGCTAGAAAGTTTTTACCGTACTTCTTATTTGTATTTATAGGTAAATATCGGGTGTTTAAAATAGCAGTTAATCACATGATTATTGGGTCACGTAAAGACTTTGCAATCAAGTATATTCTTGAAACGTATGAGTAGTGGGCGATTATGTAATGGAATAATGCCAGGTGATAATTGTTCGAGCTACTTAAATTCAAACCAGATATGATTGTCTTAGTAGGCATCTATTAAGATAACGTATATTCCATGAATGCTAATGTTTACGCTAATTAAGATGATGGAATTATAGGTTTAATTTAAGATCAAAATTTAGTATCTCATTAACCTATAATTTTATTAATCAATGTCTTAAGAAAATGGCATTTCAATATTCGAAATTTTGTTAGTTCAAATATTGAACAAAGTTCTAAGGATTTGTATATTCATTGCTAATGCTAAAGCTTATAGAGATTATGCATAAAACAATGATTCAATTGTAAAAACGATCCTATAAATGCAATAATCCATGATTTTAGCAACATTAGTATTATATTACACAATCTTTTTAATAATTCAATCATTACCTCAGTTGTTTAGTATAATAATATAGTAATGAATCGGGATTGACATTTGAGTTCAATTCTTGAATTAACCATGATCTATGTAACATGGAGTGTTTCTTTTATTAAATTTGAACTTCTCTTTTCTGTTTTGATTTCAAATCATGCCAAGTGTCAAACATGTTGCATGAAAAACTCTAGCGTTATTCCCCAAAACTCTTAACTGACATTCCACAACTCGTGGCAACAAAAGAGATATGCCAACTTGTCCAAGAAAGAATTCAGCCAGACTACATATTTGAACTTAAAAGCACTTGCCTAGGCTGGCTATGAGGATAAGGTCAGGCAATTGATCGAGTTTGGAGGATAGGACTGATTGCTAACCATCAACTAGTTGATGTAGAAAGAGTTAACTTTAGAGGTGCTCAATACATTTGAGTTAGGCTTTGATAATATCGCATCGGGTAGGCAAAATAATATCCATTTTAGGTACTATGGCAATGAAGTAACCATGCCATTTGATGATTTAGCTATGCATATGGGTCTATATTCAACTGATTATATGATAACTCAAGAATATATGGAGTTACTATATAAACTACATTAGGAAGTATATGAGTCATTTATTTGGAGGAGCTTGATTGGAGGAGAGGGTAGAGCTTATGACGTAAGGAGGTCAAAAGCGTCTAACTTAACCAATCTTGCTCTTAGGCTGGTGTACTACATATTAGTTAAGGGTTTTATTGGTACAAGAAATAGCTAAGGTGTTGTTAACGAAAGGGATATATTGTATTTACATAGTATTGCTAGCCGATGATCCCTTAATTTAAGAGTTATGATAGCTTGGTTCTTTAGGAACCAAGCTATTGTAGGTCATTTAAAGTATTTTTTTGCAAATCCCTTTATCACTCGCATAGTGAAAAACTTCCTTAGCTATCGTAATTTACCCTACATGCTAGCATTAGATCTTTTTACTCCCTTGACCCACGATGTAATTATAGCCATGAGACTTCCATCAGTACCTAAAGGTTTACTTCTTAAGCTAACTGGTGAGGCTACCTCCTTGTCATCATAACTGTAAGCAGATTCATCGTCTTCCTTAATGACTGGCATATTTAAGAAGTTCATGAGGAAAACATTCAAAAAGCAGTGAACCTCAACACATAAGGTGGGTCGTGCTTTGGTGCAACAAAAGGCCATCTTAAGCCACTTAAGGATTCAGCCACCACCTTTACCACTCATGCCTGAGCTTGACTTAATTGTAAAGTTAAATGGAGAAGAGATTGAGGAGGAAGAAGCCGAAGAAGAAGAGCAATCTTTCCTTTTTTATTTTTTTTTTAAGACTTGGTTTAATTTTTCTATATTGGATGACTATAGTCTTAACTAACTCTTTATTGCCTTTTTTTAACTACTTCATCTTTTGATGATTTGTAAATTCTCTGGAGACTACATTCGGATACTTAAATTAACAGTAGTAGTTTTATTTAGTAATCTTTTTTAGTTAACTTCTTTTCATCTTTCTTTTAGTTATTTCGTTTTGGTGCAAAGAAAACTACGTGCTTAAATGGTTCGATGGAATTGAAATTTCGGGCTTCAATTTTTTTTTTGCAAGGATCAATGTGCTAAAACAAGGGAAGTTCTTTTTTTTTTTTTCCTTTATTATTTTTATTGTTACTTTTTGTCCTACTTGAATTTTGATTTACATTGTATTATGTATGTTGAGGACCATGTACAACTTAAATATGGGGGAAGAATAGATTATGAATGTGAACACTTAAGCTTTTGACTATTTTTTTTGTAAACATAGAAATTTACACCCCCTATGTATAAAAAGCAAGAATAATTTTTTTTTTCAAATTTTCCCAAACCATTTATGAATTTAGAGCACTTCACCAAATTTAAGTGGTTAAATATTTAGGATTCAAAGTTTCCCATTACTTAAGCTTAAACATAGAATCGGGATTAGGATAAATATGAATGGGTTAAGTACTAATTATTTTGATTTTTAAACTTAATTTTAGAGGATAGTTATCTATTCCTCTTTTTCAAAAAATTTGGGTTAGATGAATAAATGAGATTTGTCCTTTGAAAGTTGCTTGAAAAATCAAAGTAATTAGAGGTACTTACTAAATAAGTTGAATTAAGATAATTGCTAAAAATTGGTAAGGATTGATCTTGGTTCCTTAGAAGAGTAAGACTCTTCCCTAATGCCAATTGCAAAAAGGAAAAGTAAATTTAACTAAAGTTGTTAAGGATCAATCTTAGTCCCTCAAAAGACAGATGTGCCTTATAACTAATAACTGCTAAAGTAATTAAATGAGCTAAATTAGTAAGGGTCAGCCTCGATCCCTTAGAAGAGTGAGGTGCTTTCCAAATGCTAATAAATCTTCAGTAAAGAAAATTGATTTGAACTTAAAAAGCTTCCTAATGAAAATTGACAGAAGTAGAGAGATAATCAGAGGATGAATCGATGTAATATGCATCAAGTCTAGATTTTTATGTAAAAAATAATTAGGGAAAATTCCTCTCCTCTTGACTTAAAGTGAGGAAATCTCTATAACTTTTTCTTAATTGATTTTTGTTTGTTTCAATTTCTAGATTTATTTTTGTCTAAGCAATTTGGTTAACTCTGAATTATTTAGAATGATCACTGAAATTCAATAGTTTTTAAGTGTTATTATCAAAGTGTTCTAAAGGCACTATCAAGCGAAGGAAAAAGGTTTATTCAAACATATTTTTGCTAAGCTATTTGAATTCGAGGGTGTACTTTTTTGAGGCTGGTTATAATCATCTTGTCCTTTAGATATTCTTTACTTTTGTGTTTATTATTTTGCTCGAAGAAGCAAAAGCTTAAGTGTGAGAGCATTTGATAACATAAATCTAACATATATTTTCTATGGTTAAATTGTGCTATTTTAGATATTATTCTAGTCAATTCTTTATATTTTGAGCTTAATTTGTTTAATTACGTTTTCAAGGACCTTAAGAGCATTTTATGAAGTTTGGAAGGGTTTTATGAAGTTTTTGAACTTAATTGAAGTACAAGCATTGATCAATGAATGACATGGGGAGACTTCGAGCAAGAATTAAAGTTTAGGAAAGATCAAGGCTGAAGACCATGACCGTTGTCCCTCCCTATGATCCCTTCGCCATTTAACTCCATTGAAAATTTGAGATTTTGCGTAAAGTTCAAGTACATGTCTAAGCTTGACGGTAGTGTACCTCAACTGTAGACTTGAATTGATTTGTAACTCTTCGATTTTTATTAAGTTTTCTTTGTAATTCTAAGTCCACTTCTTATAAATAGATGCTTAGCCTAGGGTTATAGAGAGAGCCCTTTGGGCATAAAATTAGTAAGGTATAGAATTACAAAGAGGGCTCTTCTCCTGTTTTCTTCTTTTCTTTTCTATTATTATCATGTTTTTGTTTTAATTACCTAGTAAATCATTGTTCAACTTTATGTTCTAGGGTGATATTTATTAATGAAATTCAGTTTATGATTTTGCATATTGCGATCTAATTGTGTTATTCATATTGTTTGCTTTATTTCAATATATCGGTGATTGAGTTATTCCTAGAGTCTATTGTATAGTTTGTGAGGGCATGTAATATGATTGATTGACACAATTAGGCAAAATTAGCTAGCTAACGTTTAATAGTTTGATTTTTCCATATTAAGGAAACCTAATAGTGGGATTTAAGAGTGTCATGTGATCTTATGATGCTCTATTCATAAGTGATTTGGGTAGAAAGAGTTTCAAAATTAGGAATTAGCTAAAGATATGGGTCTAGTAGGAATCTCCGTAGTCTAATATAGCAATTAAGATTGAATATATCACTCAAGACTATGCAGTAAACAACAATAAAGATTTACTAATGAATATGTTACCTTTTTAGTAATTTAATTGCTTTACTTATTTAATTATTGTTTGTATTTAATTTTTCTTAATTAGTTGTTCCTATTAGTTAGTTGTTTTTATTTGGTTTTCTTATCTTTAATTATTCATTTTATGTTATCATTGCAATCTTCAATTTCCACCTTTAACTCATGCCATTAAATGTTTTATCATATAAGTTAGGTAATTGAATAATCCTATGGTTAGGTAATTGAATAATCCTGTGGTATAACTATTAAAAATAATTAGACACACTCCCTTATATGATTTCTCATAGGATCAACACACAGACTCATAATTCATTTTATTTATACTATAACTTAATTGAGTGCACTTGCTTAACTAGCACGCTATATGCTTGATCAAGAATCCTAAGGATTTAGATGGATTGATAAGTGTTATGCCACATTTTAAGAGGTGAAGAAATTTTTGTAGTCTCCTCTAGAGAAGATTTATTTCTCTATTTGTCAATCAACGGTTGAGCTCTTTCCTTTATGTTAGTTCGTGTTGAGGAGAATGAGCATCAACCAATCTATTATGTAAGTCATATCTTGCAAGGTCTAGAATTAAGTTATAAGCATTTGGAGAAGTTTGTTCTTACCGTAGCAGTAGCAACAAGGAAGCTAAACCCCTATTTCAAAGCACAACCACTACGACAAATATTACAAAAGCCTAATTCCTTAAGCAAAACGATGAAGTATGCGCTTGAATAGAGTGCGTATGGTGTCCAATACCGACCTAGAACAATTTAGAACACACAAATGTTAGCAAATTTTATTGCAAAACTCACAAGTGATGAAGATAGTATTGAGGTAACCAAAAAGCCTCAATGGAATTTGTATGTAGATGGTTCCTTTACCAAAGATGGATTTGGAGTAGGACTTATGTTGCAAGGACCACACAATTTGACAATCCGATATGCACTTAAATTCAGATTTCCAACAAGTAATAATGGGGTAGATTACAAAGCTTGATTGTCAAGCTAAGGTTAGCAAACGAGGATGGAGTGGAAAGGTTAGAACTCTTTTCTGATTCTTAGTTAATAGTTTGGTAGGTTAAGGGAGATTATGTAGCAAAAGATGATACAATGAGCAAATACTTGAAAATTGTATGAATGTTAGCCGATGAGTTTTTGTCTTTTACAATTATTAAAGTATCAAGGGTACATAACATGGCCAATGACAAGTTATCTACATTGGTCTCTACGTTACTTCCAAATCTAAACGATTGACTCTTCTTTGAATATTTGCTAAACAAGAGCCTAGAAATATTCGAACAATGTTCGGAAGTACAACCTACACTAAAAAAGAAGTCTTAGATGGATCCTATAATTGGCTATTTGAAGGATGAAGCATTGCCCTTTGAAAGGAAAGGAGCTTAGTGTAAGCCCCAAAGTTCAGCCAAGTAACCGTAGGATTGAACTTAGAACCCAAGGTTTAGGGCGATCGGTTAAAAGATCCGATCAAACCCAAATTATAAACTATTGAGAAGAATATTAGTAAAAATGACCCCGTAAACTTAAATTTAAGAAAATAAGAAATAAAATAGGAGACTATAAAATTTTCAAATTTTAAGCATAATAATTGGTAATTATCGAAAAGGCGAGAAGTGTAATATGATAACTAATAAATTACTAGAGATAGATTATATGTATACTAAAAATTTTAGAATGACCAAAATAATAATTAGGAATGTTCACGTGTACCCTACATGTATTTACGTATAGATAAAAATACGCGAAATTACCTAAATTGGCAAAAAACTAAGCAAATAATTAAAGAAAATTATAAAATAATTGTGGAAAAATCAGAAAAAAATCAGAAGGGTGTGGAATGATGCAAGGTTGGTCGTGGCAAGTCAGAATCTGAAAAAGAAAATTCAACCAATTAAATGAGGACAACATAAAAGCAAAAAATTTAGGGATAAAGCACTTGTCTTGTCCAAATTAATCCACAATAAATCCCCTAAAACCCTATAAATAGCAGGAAAAATCCAGGAACTCATTTGGACAGTTAGAAATCAGAAAAAATTAGGGAGAGTCGAAAATTCGAGAGAAAATCTAGAAAATAAAAAAAATAAGAAAAACTGTGCAGTTAGGGATTTTAAAGGGAACCCACACCAGACGAGGAGCTGGGGGTGGACGGCCACCACCACCACACGGTGGTGGCAGCGCCCAGGCCGGCCGACAAGGCCACGGCAGCCCGCGGTGGCTGGAGCCACCCATACCGGTGAGTCCAATTTCCAGCCCGATTCTTGTGAAATTTTGTAAAAATAGTAAATATAATTAGAAAATTATGAATTTTGTTATTCCAGGATATTTTTGTATGTAGTTTGTAGGAAAAATATTATTTTGATGAAATTATGTTTCGTAATATATGGTCCCTAAGAAATCGTGCAAAACCGAGCACATTTCGGTTTAGAAATAAATGACCTTAAGAGTGTAGTTTCAAGCCCAAAATTTTTCTGTAGATTACTCAGATGATATAGAACAGTGCTATGAAGCCCTTTTTGAAAAATTAATTTTTTAAATTTTTAGATAATTTTTAGGCTCTAAAAAGAGGCATAAAATGGGTAATTTAGGGTTAATTATGTAATTAAATGATTAATTTCTGATTTAGTGAATAATTACATGTTTTAGGATGTTAAGATCTGATGGAGTATGATACTTATAGCATTTAGGGTGTTAGATGTAATTATTAGGTTAATTATGTAGTAAATTAGTAATAGAAAAACATAGTAAATTATGAGTTAATTTTGTAAATTAGAATAATTAGGTGTAAAACCTGATCTAGGATGAATTTAGACATTTTGAAGTGATAATTTATGTTAGAGATGGTGATTAGGGTAATAGAAATATTAGAAATGCATTATGTGCATAATATGTAATAATGCATAATGTGTAATTTTTGAAAATATAATAAATAGAAAATATTAGGATAAAAATTGATATTATATAAATAATAGGGATATATAATAAATCTGATAAGAACTTGAATTTATGTAATTATATGAAAAATGTAAAAATTTCTCACATTAGGAGTAAATTCGGTACACAAATAGGGATTTAAGTGTACCGGATGGAATAAAATGCTGACTAGGGGTAGTGATCGTATTTAGGGTATCGGGAAATAATGTAATTAATTTCACATTATGGGTTGAAACGAATTTCTAGGGTTGGAATATAAAACGCTACTTAGAAAATCGAACTAAAATCTAATTTAGAAATCGATGTGGAAAATCGAACCTAAACCCAACCCTAAACCTAGAATAATGGTAAAAGCCTTAATACCTAGATAATTAGGCATATTAAACCTTAAACAAAACCTAACAATAAGCATTATAGGATAAAACAAACTTATAATATTTATATGAAAAGCTGAAACCACGTTTGTGTTATAGGGATGATCGGCGATGGCCTGAGCAAATCGGACCTCGAGTGAGTGAGTGAGGAGTCGAGGTAAGTTGGGATTAATACGATGCTGTATTTTGGAGGCTTAAGATTATGCTTGGTTGTGCTTGTTAGATAGTTGAATGTGTTCATGTACTTGATTATGGGTGATGCTATGATTCTCTTTGTTGCTCTGGCACATATTGCATGAATTGTATGTAATGATTGATCACCCTAAACTGGACTTAATTAAATATACGACCAGTAATCATAATCGAACATTCATGGCAACCCGTTAGGGGATTTAGGACTCTCTGGCCAAATACCGACCCCTTCGGAAGGGATAGCGCAGGATTGCAAAATGGTCCCTTCTTCATCCTCAGTCGAACTAAGTGACAGGAGAGGAGGTCGCGGCGAGGGTGAAGGCAGTGGTTCGAAGGTAGTCGCGGGAGGAGCAAGGTCTCCATTACACAAGTCTGAGTTTGGTCGTGAGCTGTTGCATTAACGGCAACTCCTCAACCCGGATTAGAGCGGGCGCAATTTCTCTAATCTCACGACGGGCCGGACAACGTCGTGTGATGGCATTTGCTTATACATGCATTGCATCTAATAAGTGATTGAAAACCTTGTTGTGTGTATGGTATAGTTTTAAGTCCTCCGTCCCTACTTACTGAGCTGTGATTGCTCACATCCCTATAGACGTCATGCAGGTGCTGGCTAAGAAGCGGATACCAATTACTCTGAAGCTAGTAACTGCTGGATCCTGGGGAGTGAGGAAAAGCATGTGAAGAATAAATATATATTTTTAAGGTTTAAGCTTTTACTTTAGAACTTTTCATTTTTGAATAATGTAATAACTAGGAAATATATTACGGAGAAATCTTGTAAACCTTAATTGTAATAACTGTATTATAATATATATATCTTTCCTCACTTTCTTAGAGAAATGATTTATATACATTACCAACTGTTTCCTTCAAAGCGGGTTAGTCGTGGACGCCTTGTGTAGATCAGGTCTAAGATAGCGGGTGTAAGGCCAATTTCTATCTTAGGATGGTTTACACGGCGGGGGCTGTTACGACTCTACCACTTCGGGGCGTGACACTCAATAGCTCATGTATCAGGCTACTAACTACACCATGATTGACGATTGACTGTATAAGTATGACTTCAACCAACCTTATCTTATACCAAAGAAGGCACATTGAGTTCTTTCTGAGCTTCAAGTCGAATGTATAGAAATCATGTGAAGTTTAAAGCACTATATGTTTGGGCATTGAGGTTTGGCTGTTATTGGCTGACCATGAAGGAAGATGTGTAGGATCTAGTGTAGCATACTCCTTAATGCCTAAAACATGATGTGATAAGTTAAGCTCCATCAAATGAATTATAGTACTTGACTAATCCCTAGCCATTTGCTCCCTAATGATGAAGAAGGTGACAAGTAAGTTGTCTAACTGTATAATTACATCTTGTTTGATAAAGGGTCTCCAAAAGCTATGCTAATAAGCAATTGGTTTTAAGGTATGAGCCTTTCTGTTTGAACTCCCAAAAAAATGGAACTTGAAAAAACTCAGGGTAAGTGAGAGGATTTTTTACCCTCTTGAAAGTGAATTCCATGTTTATTTGAAGTATTTTGAGTTTGGTTTATGCTTGCTCTTCTTTGACTTTCGTAAGACATTTTTAAAGTATTTTCATATTGCGCTGAGCATGTTCTCACCGAATACTTTAAGGATTTTGATACCTTTTGGAACGATTTGTGAAGAGCTAGAAGTTAGGCGTACGGTAGAGCTGTTTAGGTATTTTTTCATAATAAAGCTGCAGAATGATGGGTGGTTTTATGCTACTGCTCGATACACGAGAAAGTTTTTGGTTGGTTTGGATTTTAAGATCTATGGTTGGAATGATGAGTTTGTTTCAACAAGGTCGAAGAATGGATTAGATCTTTGGAATAAATGATTGGAACCTATTTGTGTGATGACATCAAGCTTCCCATATGTACTATACCAACTTTATAGTAGAAAATCCTATTGTCATTACTACCTCATAAATTTAGAAGGAAAGAAAAAAAAAAATACTATAATGAGGAGAAATGGGCTCTAAATAGAGATGGTAATAAATGCATCAAGGGTAGATGTAGGCTTGCCATCGTAAGTCTAAAGCCCTATTGCCATAATTGCTTTACAAATGCACTACGATGTCTTGTCTTACAAACTACAAGGCTTTCTTATATAGATAAAAAATTATAATCATTAGACTTTAGGGAATAAAATGTGTTCACGGGCAAAAATATTTAAAATGTTATGGTATGACTAGGAATTTTGCTTTGATTTTCTTTACTTTAACCATTAATGATATGTGAAATCATAAATATAAGCAGTTTCAAAAATGTTATTAATGTCTTATTAAAAATTAATTGAAAGATTAGTATCTATAATATTAAAGAGAAACATTTACTCCCATTCAAAGAAGTAGAATAAAATTAACAATAGAAGGATAATTGGCTTCCTACAAAGAAAGAAAGCGTTGCCAATTGTGCTAGACCTTAGCATCCCCTCTAGGATTGGAATACTTCCAAGCCTTAGGGATTTTTTGTCTTTTTGTTATTGCCTAAATTGCCCCTTTTAATATATAAATACATTATATAATTTAGCATTTGTTATTTTGCGTTGCAACCCTTTAATATTATTTCATTAGGGCTAGAAATGCCTTTTACATTGATGATCATTGTTAATATATTTACAATGTAACTATCGTCCTCAATTATCACAATTATTACTATGTAATGGTCAATGATTTGAATTTGCTATATTATTAATTGGTGCTTGACTATACCATATTAATTTATGGTTAATGATATATTAGTGGGTGCTTGACTTCTATAATTATTAGTTCATACCATATTAATTTATGATCAACCAAGAATGTATTTATTATATAATTATTATATTCAATTTTCATCGTTATTACTATGCAATGATCAATCATTTAAATATGATATTATTGGTGTGTGGCTTCTTTAATAAGCAGTACATTTGTCAGTGGTTTTTCCTTTTTCTGTTTTTAACATCAATCATAATGAGCAATAACTGATTAAAAAAATCCTTTAACATTATTTTCTTTTATTATGTCATGAGCAACTGAATGTTCATTGGATCTTTCAATTTGGTTAACTTTGGACACAAAATAAACAATTACACACAATAATGGATAAAAATATTGAATATTATATAATATTTTTTTCTTTACAAATTGTTGTGCTAGAAGCAAGAAGAAATTCATTTGAAACTTTATAATGAAAATCTACCATTAGTTCGATTATGATTAAGTATTCAATTTTCAATTTATTTCCCTTTTTCTATGTTTTTATGTTTTTAGGCTTTTCATCAATGGTCATTTATAGAACAATTTGACTTTATAGAAAGTTTGATGCATTATAGTCAATTTATAAAATTTGAATGTATCAATTTATTGCCTATAAACTTTTGAGGTTATTTTTATTCACCAAAAACTTTTGAGGTTATTTTTATTTACCAAAATTAGTCAATTAATGGTAAAATAAACGTAGTTTGGGTAGTTAATTGTAAAATAACAAAGTTTAGGAAATTAATTGCAAAAATAGGAACGGTTCAAATTTATTAATTATGTCATAGTTATTGTTAAATTCTTATTTAGTTTTGATGATAATAAGATTTATTGTGTATTACTAATTAATTTATCAAGAGCATAATAATCATTTACAATTAGAAAATGAATAGCGGTAGGGAGTCACTACGATAAAAATAGAAGGTAATCTAAATTCATGAGTAAAGATGGGAGGTCAAGGGATGTAAGTAGGTCCAATATAGGATACCTTACTTGCCTAAACGTAGTAATACCCAATAGAATATTTTCTAGTAAGCATGAGGATAGGTTTTTGAGGAAAACTTGCAAAACATTAAAAGATATCCGAACATGGTACATAAGGATAATTGGAGGAAGAAAAAGTAGTTTCAAGAAACCTTGAGTAGTTTTTATGATGTTTTTTTTTCAACAAAGAAATATGGCATTCACTTTTCTAAGATTTCAAGTTAATTTGCTTTTTGCTTTTTTTTTTTTTTTACCAAATCACTTACTTTTATGATATTTATGTTTTCAGCATATCAATACGAATTTTGAAGTATTTCAATCAAGTTTATGTGTTGATAGTTCAAGAAAGAAATGAATATCAAATTATTCCTTTTGAGCATGTATGTTTACGCAAGAAGAAGTAAGGGATTTGATGTGTGCATGACTATAGTGTTGTATATGTGTGTGCTTGTAATTGTATTTGCACCATGAGAAGCGATAGGAATAGCTTGTCAATATGCAGATAATGTGTCGATTATTTTCAACTGTATGGGTCAGTTTATCAAGTGATAAAGAATGAGGAATTTTAGTACTTAGCAGTTAAGTGCTTATGTATGGTATGATATATTGATTAGGAAAAGAAGGTAAATGCAAGCTTTATTCTTTCAGAAAGATTTCACAACTTTAGAGTTCAAAGAGATCTTAGGGTTCTCTAATAAATAATCCTATATCAATTAATTTTGTGATATCTAAAGTTTTGTCAAAATAACCCAAAATATTTATATATAATTAAAATTAATCCTCTAACAATTGATTTCAGAGTCGGTCTTAATAGATGAAATATAGAAGTTACAACAAATTGATTAGTTGAATTCATGGAGTTTATATGCATACTTTGAACGCGAAACAATGAAATCATTCCTCTTGAAAAACTCATCAAATTTTGTGAGAATATTTTCTTATCTCGATTAATTTTATTTAAAATATCTCATAAGTTATTCAAATGAAAAAGTAAGGGATTTTTGTAATTCCTTCATAAAGACTCTCCTACGCACTTTCAATAACCTTAAAGTGGCGCTTGATTGCACAATTTTTATAGTATTGAAATGAATACAAAATTTTATTTTATGTTTGATTTGTAATTTCGTTTAATAATTGGATAAAAATTAAGCTAATGAAGTGGATAAAAGGTCCAAATTTTGTTTTATCTATATTATGGTATAAAAATGAAATTCACTAGATAAGAAAACAAAAAATATTTTACATTCTTGAAAATACTCCTTCATGCCATAAAATTGAGTCAATTAATATTATTTTTATTAAATATTACAAAAAATTATTTATTTTGTAATATAATTTTTTTATTTTATACTATGTAAACCTAATATAATACAATAAGTTTATATCATCTTGCTTTATCTGCACTTGTCTTATCATATTTAATTTTTTTATCCAATCTAATCATTATAATTAAATACTATTATTGTAATTACACTATCTACTTTCCTCAGTGATGCATTGAAGTCATGCAACTACTCGTGGTAAAAGAAATTCAATTTCCTCAAGATTCCTTGTTAATTTTCATTTTCCTATCTTGCACGTGCTCTTGTAGGGAAAAGCTCAAATATGGCAATGTTAGCTTCATGCATGTGCTCGTAGGAGGCTGACTCCACAAAGGTTAATAATGATATGTCTCTTTTGCGGTTATGGAAATGTTTATAGAATTAAATTTAGAATCTAAATTTATGCATTTTAATAAAGAAGAGGAGTGTGAGAACTATAAAAAGGAAAACACTTATAAATTTCACCAGGTGGATTTTGTTTATAGGAGATAACAGGTTAATAATTTAAAGAAAATCGTACATCAGACATATGATTGGTTTTGAATATTTTCACAATGAAAGCATAATGTCTCAGGGTGTTGGGTTTTGAGCAATCATTAACCGATCAAGCGAGTATCAATTGACTATCCATCACCAAAAGTTAAATAGAGGGACAAGACATGACATACAGGGCAGTCAACCACTAAAAGAGGGGATTGATCGCCTCTCTTTGTTTGTCGACTGGAGACCCTTTATACGAGTCCACGATCAAATGTTTTGGAGCCCAAATCATCCCGCAAACTATCACGGTTGACACAGCCCTTAACAGTATTCTCTTGTTATCTTTAAGCTTTGATTTAAGTTTAAGTATACTCTACTAGATTCTTAATTTATTTCCATTTAAGTGAAGGTTTTGTAACATCCTAGAATCGGAAGGCATTACAACTCGTCACATGTCCCCATATTTCAGGAATGCATTAAGACTTTAAAACCAACTACAATCTTTTTAATCACTTATAATAATCTCTCATTATATGCAAAACAACAATTTTCAAAATATATCAAATTGAGTGACTCACAGATGAGTCACTTTAGTCACAAATATACTAAACAACCAAATTTTGATATTTTATAATATACAGAACTAACTGCCACTCCTTCCCAACTCGATGATAATAATCCATACTCATAAATTTATCAATTTGATTTATAGCTGTAAAAATAGAAGAGTAAGCCGAAGCCTAGTACGAGTGCACAAATATATACGAATGTTAAGCCCAAAACATATACATGCATAATATGCAACTGAAACAGAATATAAACAAACGTCAAGTTAATTATCTTTAATTTAAGCAGGCAACTAATAAAGGTGTACTCATGGCCCTGCAACACCTTAATCTTTGTCTATATATATAAGTAGATATAAATATACGTTTTCTTTTAAGTCCTTTACGTCTAGAGTCCAGAGATCAGAATCCCAATATTCTAGCTGCGTCATCCTATATGAAAGTTTACTAGGAAAACCTCGCACATGATCAACGGTTACTCTTCTAGGGAACTGCTACTGCAGGGTCCTAGAGCGAGCGGGTTAAGTACAACTAGCAAACTATTTTTTTAGGTCGAATAAAGATTAGTTCAATTATATTTTAAGTCTTAACAAGTATAACCATACAAATAAGCACCACATATTTGTAATTGCTCCAAAATTGAATACAATACTCTTATCTCAACCCGAACAAAAGTTAAACCTTGACAAAAGAAACTAAACACTACGAATCTAAAAGAAAACAAATAGCACATTAACTCTTACATTTTAAGACTAAGTCTTACCTAAGAGTTATCTATGTGCTTATGATCTATTTCATTAAGGTTTCGAAAGAAATTATTGAGCCAAATAATAATAACATAATACGATTAAACTAAAAAAGTGATATAATTATATATATAAGATTACTTTTACAGAAACTCGTAAAATACATAACATATATATAACTTATCTATATATCTATAAAAGAAAGTATACAATTGACATAATACTAAAGTATTAAATAATATAGACTATCGAAACAATATGGTAAATAAATAATACATACTTAAATAGAAGATAGTATAATTTATAATAACTCGTAAGAAGATACATAATAATAAATGACACATAAAACAGACATACCAATCGTATTATAATATATTTTATATATAAATAGAAATTTGGCTCCAACATATATATATATATATATAACTAATATACCAAATACGGTAAAATATATTATATATATATATATATATATAATACTAAGGCGAAGAAAATATTTAGATTGAAATACTGTTAATATCAAAATAAAACATTCTAACAATAGTATAGTATATTATAATATACTAGATTAACATTTAAGATTATCATATAAAATACAATTATTAACAAAATCTATAAATAAATAGAAGATAGTGATCCAAGTCGAATACAATAGAAATTGAAATTGGTCCTAAAATATATAACTATAACTAATTATTCGAAATATGATAAGATAATTTTAACAATAACTCTTGCATAAGTAACACTATATAGCATAATAAACAATTAATTTAAAAGCGGTAATTTAATACTAACAATATTTAATCAAAACTAATAATAGAGATAATAAATAAAATAATAATAAGGTATACGCTAAAAGTATGATACCGAATACGGAATTGGAAATGGATCGTGAATCTAAATCAAGAAGAGATTCACCGAATGGCATAAACAAGGACCTAAAATAAATAATAATACAAAAATTATGAATCGGAAAAAAAAATATACTAAAATTATTAATTAATAGCATTTATCGAGTTAATCTGAAACGCATATAAAAACGAAGATAACTAAACTACCGTACGTGTAACCCAAAAGAATTTTGGATGAGCTGTTGTTGAAAGGCAAGGACTTGGGTCTGCTCACAGATTCTGGAATTGGGTAATGAATGATAGGGAAAAATGACGGTTGTGAATTGCTTTCAAGAGGGTGGGGTCCGGCAGAAGGATTTGGGAAAATGGAGTTGTTCAGGCGAGAGTTAATGGAGGAGTCGGTTCCGGTTATGGAAGACAGTGAGGGAAAGAAGAAAAGTAAAATAAATGGAAGAGAGAACGGTGGCTGGGGAAAATGAATTAAGGGGTGGGACCAAGAGTGATTAATGAGGGGAGGGTTTAAAGAAAAGAATGGCGAGAGAGAGATTGGAAATGATGGCTGACAGAGGGAACGAGAACGAAAAGGATGAGAAGGCATTTGCGGCGAGGGAAAAAATAATGATAGGGTTTAAGATTTTAGGATCTTTTAAAATGTAAGATAGAAAATATATATAAAAGAAAGAATTAAATAAGTAAATATATATATTGCATAGGATATCAATTTTTTATAAAATACTGTAATGATAAATATAAATAAAAAAAATTCTAAAAACTATGCATATAATAAAATAAAAAATATTTACTAAGTACGTAAAATAATAATTTCAAAATAACTAGGTCAAGACTTTAATTTTTTATCATTACTAACTTAAGGAGTTTAAAACTTAGTTATAATACTAGACTACTGAGGTGTTTTAGGTTTTCTATGAGATATAGTATTTGCATTGCCTATTGGTGTGAATGTAGTGATATAACCAAGGTGATTATAACATTGGCCATTGATAACTTGTAATTGTGATTGTTGTTTTTGCTAAGGCTTATTATTTGTATTATCATATTGTTTATTATTTGTATATAAACGGGTTCGTATTAGAAAAACCTAAATCTATAGTATGATTTATTTATTAATTATGTATGAAAACTTAAACTTGTTCGGGTTAGACTCATTTATATTAAGATGACAATCTATGCTACTATGTCATATATTATTTATCTTAGGTTTGATGCTGTTTATCGATTAAAAAATTATAATTAAATTTATAAAATATATATTGATATAAAGAAAAAAGAATGATGATAATATTTAAAATTTACAAAACATATGATAGTATCTTCATAATAATAAAAAATTACAATCTAAACAAAAGTTTATAATAAAGCAAAATATTACTAAATATAGAAAATATAAAAATTTAAGTTATATAACATTGCTAAATTAAGTAGAAGTATAGATTAACTGAATAATATCGTATTGTTTCTTAGATTTTTAATGGAGATAGTTAAATAATGTACATATGATTTAGTAATTTTTTATTCATTTAAACTACAATATAGTAAGAAGAATATTTAACTAAAAATATCTCAAATCATTAATTGAGATCTCTAACTTAAAGAAATGATTTTTATAACAAAATATAAATATGAAAGAATATAGAGCATATTTTGTGTCCTGTATCTGAGTTTGGAAACTTTATCTAAATTTGGACATGAATTTAATTATGTTTAAATGAATATGACATGTTTCTGTCTCTTATTAAATCTTTTATACATTAACCCGTTTAAATTGTGTTGTGTAGTATCGTATCATATCTAGATCTGTCATGTTGAAACCCCAAATGGCAAATCCTAGTTTTCGCCTTCTATTGAAGTTCCTTAACTATGCGGACTAAGTTGGTCAAGGACGTGATATTGTGGCTAGTTATAGGTTGAATGACTCGGATGATATTTAATTTTAGGCAATGATGTCAATTTGTGAGATAAGTGGGTCGATCGCTAATTAATATGTGAGTAATCTCAAATTGAACTCAAACAACAAGTTTTCAACGGGTCTATTGTTGATTAACTACACTAAATTCGTATTCTAAATGGGATTATTGTTCGTATTGATTGTTGATTAGAATTTTCTAAGTCACACATGCTTTACGCATCATATGGGCAAGTAAACGAGGTTATTCTTACTCGGCATCATTGCCTACCTAATTTTAAAACATGTTATAGAGTACTCCAAGCCGTGAAGTAATGCTGTAAGGATTAGATAATTATACTAGCCTTGATTATAACTTATGGATTAGAATGGGCATGATGCTAGCTGTGATTCGAAATTAATTGTTATTTTACGAGAGTTACTGTACCATTGAAATATATTTTAAAGAACCATTATCTAATTTAATTTATTTTATTTTCAGTTGTTTTGAAGAGTTTTCACTTGATGGTTATCTATTGGTAGAGGAATTGAAGTTATTATCGAAATATTTATAAGCTATTTTAAACATAGGTCCTGAAGTCAATTAGGTAAACCTAACTAAGGTATGGGCTAAGCTCCAATGATCCAATTTGACTTCTCTTCATAATCTCCTTGCAGCCATATCGTCCCTAGCAAAACACAAGTGAAGCATCTAAAATCTAAATCAACCACACTAGAAACTACGTTGAGCTATCAACGATAAGTCTTACTAGAGGTATAAATGAATCAAGTTGATATGCAAACCACTCGAGTTCAATTTGGACTTTACTTGAATTTGATTTGATAACAGTTGAATCAAGCTTAAGCTCAAACTACTGGAATAGCAAATCAAGTCGAGATCGAGTTTTAAAATAATAAATTTATCAAGCTCGCAAGTTTAATTGAGTTCGGTATAATTTTCAATTTATCTTTTATTTTTTTAAATATAAGTGAATATAAGATATTTAGAAAAAAAATTATAAAAAATTCGAGCTTAATCTTGCTAATCATGATAACTCAAACTTACTAAATATATCTTCGAGTTGAGTTCGAGCTCAAGCTCAAAAATTAGAATTAGGTTGAACTCGAGCCAAGTTTATCCTTTAAGGTTTTAAGTTGAACTTGAGTCAAGCCTCATACTATATAGATTCTGCTGAACTCAATTATATCTCTAGGCTCGACTTGAAGGAAACAAAGACTTCCGAGCTCTTGGAGCCTAGGCCTTCATACCTAAATTGACAAGGCCTAACCTAAGCACTCAAATGACAACCATGTGGGAGAACCTTGGCAAATAAAAAGAGTCAACCCATCAATGCGTATACCCTAGAAAATTTGAAGTGCATCTCGAGACCGTGGTCTACCTTCATAAAATGGCTTAGGATCATGGTTCACTTTTTCAACACTTTTGTATACATAAGTATTTATTTTCTTCGTTATTACTGTTATACTGATTTAAATAATAAAGTGGTTATGTTATAATATCCTTTGACGCCCTTTAAACTTTATTTTTTTTTCTTTTGCTGGTGATCCTACTACCGGTCAAAGATTTCAACACACAAGGAAGAGAATATGCTTTCAATATCAAGAGTTTCGTATTCTCTTTTACCTTATCTATAAAAGGCATACAGTGGATTAACACTTCCGAATGGTCTGAGGCTGTGACATTGACTTTGAACGACTTACACTTTCTGGAAAGAAAATTTTCACAAGACCTATGACGAGAGAGTGTAATGATGTAATGATTAGGGTTTCGCCACGAAATCAGTACCGGTCCAATATTTATCTTCGTAACTGTAAAAGAAATATAGTTACTTTGTCAGCTGTGAGTCAAATGCTTCCTGTTGTCGGCAGATCCGGAAGGTTCTAACTTGATAGATAAAGAAGGAAAAACATAGCAAATGTACGCCACTCATTAAATGTTATATGTATATATACGTGTATAAATATATATATATATATATATATATCATCAAGTTATACTTTTGTGAAACATACTATCATGCATTATTGAAAAGAGAAAAAGCATCATCTTTTTTTATGACACAGTCATTATTGACATAGCTATCGCTGCTCAATTTTTATTCATCGAATAATCCATATACCACTAAAACGTATGGAAGATGAATGAACTACATAAAAACACATCGATCCATTACCGTTAACTTTTGACAGAGGATCACGACGAGGTGTAGGTGTAGTGTAAACAGACGACTTGCTTGATATTTTATTCACTTTGACATATACTTTATTACAAAAAATTGCCATTTATTGTAAAACGGTGATAGATGTGATTGGACTGTTTCCCTCTTTCTCACTCAAAGGGTGAAATTTTATTTTGTCGTTTGTGGAGTCGCACTACGACCGATTTGGCAACTTGCACTCGAAGAGGCAGGACTACATTATAAATACATGCCTAATTCACGTGACCTTTAATTTTAAGGCAAGGACGGACGATATTTTATTACATACCCGATCCTTCACTTACCTTAAAAAATATGAAGAATCCTATGGGGCTAAGAAAAGGTACTTGGACTGAAGAAGAAGACTTCCTTCTTAAAAAATGCATCCAAAAGTATGGAGAAGGAAGGTGGCATCGAGTTCCTGGTAGAGCTGGTACGGTATATATACGCTAGTTATCTACTTGTACCTATCTCTATTAACGGAAAAATTCTCCCTCTCCCTTTTGGGGATGTTTCTTAATTTTAAGCCTCGATATCATTTTCTCTCTTGTTGACTTTATATTATCCAATCAATAGTATGAACATTTCAAAACCAGTTCCTTTCTTGTTGAAGAACAGTATTCTTGTCGCTTGGGTAATAGGGCATTCACTTTTAATTTTGTGGCTTAAAATGCTTTTTGTTAACGTTAACAATATAGTGGTAATTAAGTCTAAATGGGGTAATAGTTGTAAAACTGATAATACCAACTAAAATGCTTGGGGTGTTGAGTTTGTAATTTGCAGGGTTGAACCGATGTCAGAAAAGCTGTCGGTTGAGGTGGTTAAATTATTTGAAGCCTAATTTAAAGAGAGGAGAGTTTGAAGAAGATGAAGTTGATCTCATTGTCAAGCTTCACAACCTTTAGGAAACAGGTGCGATGCTAACATTGTCAGTTGTGTGTCTATTTGTTAAAATCTTAGCAGCACAACTCGTTTCTTATTGTTAGATGTTATATCAACATTCAATGTAACTCTCTTTCTAAGGAATCCGGCACTTGATTCTTGAATTTCTTCATAAAATTTTTTTAACATTTATATGGATTCCAATATTATATTTCAACCAACCAAAGATTAGGGAAAAAGAAAAAAGTAGTTTGGCATTCCTTCACTAGTAAAGTGAGTTTTTTGAGATCACATTATGCCCAAGTTCCTTGTAACTAGCTTAGTGGTAGATACGGAATAATATGAACTAAATGAAAACACTGAGAACTTTTTAACTAATGGTAGGAAGAGATCGGATGGAGGCTATTGCATGCAAACACATTTTCGCAACCATATAATTTTACCTCCTTACCATGATCTCAGTTAAAGGAGTGCTAAGTCCATGAAACTAATTAAAACATCACCTATAAGATTATATTTACGGTAGTGGACGATGCTCCTGCATTAAGTATGCGTAAAGATTGTAGTATTGATTAATAATAAATAGAAAATGAAAACGAAGAAGTGACAAGAAAGAGATAAATAAGTCACAGATAAATTAAGTGGAGTTCGTTTTTCTCAGATTCCACCATATTTTTGTGACATTATTAATTCTCCTTACTGATATAATATATGCAGTTTCTAGAAATAACATCATATTATTATTAGATATTTCTTTATTATATTATTATTTTCATTATTATGAGTCATGAACACACTTGACAAAAAGGTTATTACTAAACTGGTGTGAAATAGTAGAAAAGTATGGACGAGCTTATGCTAGGGTTTTCTTTTCTAACTTACTAACAGTTCCCGTTTGCGGAGAGAAGGGGGAAAGTGATTCAACTCATCCTGCAAGGAAAAAATTAACATAGACCTAGTTCTTTTAGGTAAGAGCCAAGTGAAATATGTATATACTGTAGATGACATCGGTGCCTTTTCCTGATTGAACCTATAAAGTCTGGGTCTATACAAGAATTTTCCGAGTTATAGCCTCTCTATGTCTAGAAGACACTTACTGCACCTCGGAAAAGCTAATCATCAAGATATATATTTTCACGGGACAGATGATAGGTGTTACAAATTTTATCTTACGAAAATAAGTTGAACAGTGGCTCTAAAACAAATCATATAGACTTTGAAAGCAAAATATATCATAGAGTTATTGTGTGTTGCAGAATATATATTTGGATTATATACCTTCGATCAAAATGATATTTTCCTGTTCATATTAGTCAAATCCAGTGGGATTGAGAGTTTTAAAACTGTAAACAATTTCTATGTTTGGCAAGGGAGGGAAGAAAAAAAAAACTTTTACCTAATCTAATGGAAAAGAAATTTTAGGGAAATTTAGAAGGAGATTATGGAGGCAGATGAAAATTAAGGACTAATTTTCTTGAAGCCTATCAAACTTCTCTCTCTCTCTCTCTTGTTTTTTTCCTCCAGTAACTTTTCATTTGTATTATATATATATATATATTCTATCTTTATCTAATCTGTATGATTGTATTCACATAAAAATCAAAAGTTTGGAAAATTATCAGATCTGTATTTGATATGTTTTAGTTTTGAACCTAATGTTTGAATAAACTATATTTATTTCCTATTTAATCATAATTATAATGAAATATAGAGGGAAAGAGAAAGTTCGAATATGCTCTTAGGGGATAGGCTTAAAAAATATATTTTATTCATTAGTAAAAGCTTCATTTTGTTTTATATTAAAAAATGTATATGCTTTCATCATTTTAATATCTTAATTTGGTAAACATATAATGTGAAAATAGTATCTAATGGTAAAAAAACTCAAAAAGTCGCAAAACTTACACTATACATCCAATCCTTTATGGCATATTGGCTTTAAAGATGTAAGTAGATAGGTTTGGGATGAGTCATAAAATCCCAAAACTTGTCTTGCTATCCTAATAGAGTTCTTAGACCCATCCTAAAATTATATTGGGTTTTTAGTTCTATACTTAGAATTTGTCTTGCCATCCTAATACGATTCCTCCTTCTTAGCCCGTCAAACCTAGTTAATTTTTACCAAATGACTATTTTCTACTTTATAATGAGAAATAGATTTGCATCTGAATATATTTTTATTATTGTCTAATGTCTATTTGGTATTTGTTTACTTCACTTTTCTTTAGTTTTTTATTTTTGAATTTGAGGATTTGTTTGTCATAGTTTAATCTAATGTCTATTATGTATTTAGTCTACTAATGTAATTAGTCTACTAATGTAATGTTGTGTACAATACAATAGATATTAGAAATTTTACTTAATTCTTAATTAGTCTAGGTATTAAACATTTTAGTTAATATTAAATTATTAATTTATTATTTTTTATTGGATAACGAGTTTCTCATCAGGTTTTTTTTTTAAATCCCAAATCTTGTTCCAAAATCATTTTGAGTAGTACCATATGGAGCTAGGTTAAGTACTCATAACAACTCTACCGATTACATTCCTAATTGGCTCGTAAATATAGATTTTTAATTTTAAATAAAATATTTAACCTTTTCATATAAATTAAATATAATTTAAAAAGTTAAAATAGGTGGAGGAAATTTCAAAATCTTACAAAATCCATAGAAATAAACACAATATAACAAACCATTAACGAAAAATATTATAAAATTTATAATTAAATAAGTTCCAAATCTGAATTATTGTATTAAATCAAATACATAATAGGTTAATTTTCAGACATAATCATTTTTTTCTTTATCAAAGGAAAATGGTATCGATTTAAAATTACAAAATTGTTCAATCTCAGCATCATCCCAGCATTGTTAATTTAACATTATCGCCAGTGAAAATGGAAAAGTGAGGGAGAAAATCAAGGATAAATAAATATTGGAAATTGAAAGGAAAAAAGAAATGAAAAACAATTAAGATCAGCTATTGCAATGTTGCACTTGCGTACTATTACACGATATCACAATAAGACGTCACAATCATTGTGGAAATCTTTGCCCATCAAAATAGATCCATCGTTATGGGTCACGGTTTGATTTCTTTGCATTCATCTTTAATGTGTTGGACCAATCGCGCATTGACTGAACCGTCCCTGTCGTTGCCAAGATTCATGAACATATATATGTGTGTGTGTAAGTAGATTTGCAAGACATATACTTAACTTTTATGATAATAGATATATGTGTATAAATCTTATAAGTTTATTTGAGATTCAAACTATTTCTTATCTTCGTTTTTCCTATGTGTATAGTACGTATTACTGTTGAAAATGGTTCCTCCAAAATCATTTTGAGTATTTTATATGCTTTTGTTTTCAAAAGCGTGTCCGAAAGACAATATGTATGTTTTATATACTGGAGATGTTGCATCTAAAAATATGAATGCTAGGAATGCCTAGAAATACAAAATAATCATATAATAAAAGAATCGATATTTAGTTTCTCATTACTCATAAAATTTCTTCTTCAAAATCTAAATTATGAGATTACTAAAAACTGTCAAAATTCAAGTTATGGCTTGTGCATAATTATCCAATCATTTATAACTTATGTCTCAAACTAAAACTCCGTCTTCCCTTTGAATATTATAGATTATATGACTAAAATGTTTTTCTTTACAAAATAATAATAGCACCTTTAAAAATCTAATAAATATAAAGATTATATTACTCATTTAATAATGTTAATATGTATGTATCTAATAATTGTTTGATAGTATTAATGTTAAGTTAAATAACTCTATTTAGCTAGAAGTTGGATATTATGAATTATTAATTAAGAAATCATATATAACCAAGCAATTAATAATATATCAATGTTAACATTAATTAAATATTATTTGGACATAAAAGTTAAGTACTTCACATTACACTATGTATAATGGTTAATTTATATCCTTTTGATGTCTACTCAGGTGGTCATTGATTGCTGGAAGACTTCCGGGAAGAACAGCCAATGATGTGAAAAATTATTGGAACACTTATTTGGTGAAAAAGGTAGTCTCTCCTATAAATGCATGTCAAAATCAGAAAACAGAAAGATTGGCCCCGAAGGTTAATGTTATAAAGCCCCGGCCCCGTCCCCGGACCTTCACTATGGGCTTATCTTGGCCGACCGGAAAAGCTACATTGGTGGGCTACGGTGGCAATAATATGCTGCCAACTTCTAATCTTGATAGGCCACCAACTCCTTTACCATCATCAGCAGAAAATGAGACCAATTGGTGGGAAGACCTGCTAGCTAGTAGCAGTAGTAACGCCATAATCAACACATTAGAAAGCGATTCGGAGGTGGAGCCAGCAGTGGCCACAAGGGTTTTCACCCAAGATTTGGTAGCGGAGACAGGCATAGGAACTTCAAGTCAAGAAGTTGGATCTAATGGGTCGACAGATATTTCATTTGATGAGGAACTCTGGACATTCCTCAATGAGGAATCGGGGAAATAATCATCCTATGATAATGTAGCTGTTTATGGTTTGCTAATAGACAAACATTATCGGTACTTTAATTCAATTGTATGAGTAAATTTCAATTCAATGAATGAAAGCTGCTATTTTTCCTGGTTTTTTTAGATCCAGTTTTAAGTGTAGATGAGATATCAATGATGAAGGATTTGAAAATGTCATGTAAGAATATGGCTGTGGAAGAGATTGTGGATATTTAGGTGGCTTAATGATATAATTAATAATTAATGTTGATGGTTGATTTCACCAAAGATTGAGAAATTGTTTATTATGTCTTTCACTCCATCGTATGATCTCTTACCAACTAGAAAACGATTATTGAGTGGCATTAGAGGATGCTCTAACATGGTCAGTCGGTTCACTCTAATGCTAAGTCAATAGAGATCATAAGAGGGTGAAAAACTGATACGAGGCAAGCGCACCTATCAATTTTAATATAGCGGATATGAGTCCGAGTCGATCTCTCAGAGATTTTTAGTATTAATATTAACTTTAGCTTTATTATCTAACCGGAAAATTATGATGAGTTGAATGAATTAAAAAATACTGAAATTAACAACTAAACTACTTATGAGACTTAATTACGCAAATTAGAAACAATAAACTACTAACGACTTCAAGTATGCAATGATGTATTTAGGAATTATTTCCCCTAGTGTTTAATATGTAACCTTTTTAAAATGTATTCAATTCAGTTTCTATAATTCTTGACCGGAGGGATTCACAATTAAAGCTAATATCTTTCTCAAGCATATTAATCCTAATCCTAAATTATTTACCGGAATCTCTTCACTTAGTAATATAACTTAGAATTGCATTAATGTTTAATGAATTCCCATACAAACAATCAACTTTCCGAAAGAAACATGTATCTTATCTCTAAGTATATATGTAATTCTCTTCAATTATGTTAAGATCTAATTACACATGCAATTTCTCAATCAACATGCATAATATCATATATTGATACTCTAGAATTATCAATCCATAACTAAACGACATAATTGAATCAAGAAAAGATAGAAACTTTCTTGAAATTATAATTCAATCCAAGAATCACATGAAACCCTAGGTTCCATAATCCTAAATACTTGAATTCTAAGCTATCATAATGAATCTAAAAACGAGATTCATCAAAAACATGAAATAAAGCATGAAAACCCCTTTTGATTTGATGAACAATCTCTAATCTTGAAATCGATGTCGTTATCGCTTCTTGATGTTGTTTCTCCTTAAGTCTCTTCTTGTCTCTTGTCTCTTGTCTCTCTTTGTTTCTGTAATGTCTTTCTTTGTTTCTGTAATGTCTCTCTTTTCTTTTGAACCCTAAGATCCCCTTTTATATGTGTATTTCACGGATTTTATTTTCGTCACCAGACACGGCCTGGGACATGGCCGTGTCCCCAGGTCGTGTAACTTTCTGCACAAAGGCAAAATTTCTACACAACTTCAAAATTTCATAACTTCTTCGTTTGAACTCGGAATTGAGTGAAACTTGATTCGTTTTCTTCGTTTTCGAGCCTAGAATGCGTTTAAACCCTGAAATCTCATTTTACTCAATTAAGTATCATTTTCTTTAAAGAAAACCAAAAATGTAAGGGAAATACTATAAAATCACCATATGAAATATATTTAAAATTAGAGTTATCAAAAACCTAAAGGAGCAAAGAGCGAGATAGAGTCTTTTATTTGGGGGCTTCATCACTTATTTGTAGGTATGACGTCGAAATATTTTAGGAAAGATATTAGTGACCAAATCTAGGGTTGAATCTTCTAAAATAAGAAAGTCTATTTGAATAAATACACAACTTTTACAAAACCATAGTATGTTTAGGCTTGAGGCCTATGTACTACAAATGTCTTGTCAAGAATTGATATAAGAAAATGAGTTACAAAACCGCTATTTTAAAAGAGTATGGCTACCAATGCCTTGTAACATACATGTATATTGCATGAGAGAGAGAGAATAAGTTTAAAACCTAAAATATGTTTACTATTCCTTTAAATGCGTAAAATCAATAAAATCATATAGAATCAATAAACCATAAAGTTGTAGAATTATATATCAAAATTTATAATGTTATCAAAAGTCTATACCTAAATGATTTTAGATCTATTTTAATTTACAAAAATATCATAAAATTATAAACCTATAGAATTGTATAGTTGACTCGCAATTTTAATAACTATGGTTGGCATAAAAGAAAAAGAGTATACGGCACATATTTAGCCTGTTATGAGTTTAACGCATGTTTAATGGGCTAAACTTACTCCACTCAAATCCAGTTTGATGGTTACTTAGTTTAATTTAGTAATACTTTAGTCGAGTTTGAGTTTCATAATATTTAACTCGATTATATCATGAGCTTGATCTCGAGTCAAACTTAAATATTAATTAAGTTTGATTCATCTTCATATATCATTTATTTTAGTTGAAAGAAAACTATTCTTTTAAGAAAAATATCTAGCCTAAGTAAGTTTAATCGGACAACCTTAAGTATGTTGATGTCAATTTTAAGTGAGTTAGAGTCTAAAATTTTAAACTCAATCAAGTTTAAGTTAAGTACGAATTCGAGCTCTATATCATATCACCTCAACTTGACTCATTCTTAGCTTATAGACGTCTATGTAACATATAACCTAGTTGGAATTTGAAACTAATAATGGCTCGAGTTTCCTTTTGCATTTAAGTTTAAGGCTTGTTGGTAACTAGCATCATCACCTAGTAACCTGGGGAAAAGTGCAAGATCATTTTGATCTTGTTCGTATCAATGTTATAACCCAAAGGTACATTCTTGATTTAAAATACTACTAATAATGAACTTTACAAATCGACAAAAAATGCAAACTAGGTGAAAGAAGGGAACAATCTCTATTGACTTCTAGTTAATTGACTCGAATCCTCAAGATTAGGTTTTGGGGTCTTCTAGTTATTATTCTTGAAGTCAAGTAAGTAGATTATAGTGCATCAAACAATCTCGTGAGTTTAAGCTTGACTCAAGCTTAAGCGTTAGTTATGTTCATAAATTGATCATTAATTAAAAGAAAACTACTTTTTAGAGAAAAATCAAGCCTAAACAAGCCTATTAGACTGATTTCAAGCTTGTTGAGTGTCAATCTTAGTTGACTTAGAGGTTGAAATTCTAAATTCGATCGAGTTTAATCAAGTACAAGCTTGAGCTCTATATTATGTGTCGAACTAACTCATTTTTAGCCATTTGTACATCCGCCTAAAGTTATAAAACTGTTGAAAATTTGAATTTGGTAGTGGCTTAAGTTTCTTTTCACTTCTAAGTTTATGGAAATAAGACTAGTAAAGAGAAGAAAATCTAAAAAAGTAGAGAAAATAATTATAAAGATAACTATTTGACATAGACTAATGTATATTACATATTCTACAATATGATCACTAAAAATTCATTCAAAACCAAAACTAAGGGTGTAATTGTAATTAAATAAAAAAAGGAAAAACTTTTCCTTTTTAGAAACCACAATCATAGTAGTTTTTCATACTCAATAATGCTTACATCACTTTATCTAGAACCTTCTTATATTCTCTCTCTATCTCTATCTCTTACACATCCATCCTCCATTAAATCATATTATGGTCAAAAATAACAAGGGGTATGTTAGGTGTTTATGATTGAATTATCACATGTATAAAATCTTTTAAGATTTCTTTCATCTCTTGATTAGGTAATTTTATTGAATAATATAGGATATATAGGATTAAACATATAGTTGCATTGGAGTGATAAGATTATAATTTAGGTGTTAATTGATGAATCTAAGATCAAAATTTGTTCTTAATCCAGTAAAAAAATTATCTTACACAAGGATATAATAGAATATAATGTCTAAGAGATTATATTTTACGCAAAGAAACTTATTTTGGGTTGTCAAATACAACATCAATATTTTAAGCAACTTTCTTTTTTAAAAAACTCATTATATCTTTGAGTTTCTTTATAGAAGTTTTTTAATAATTTTTCGAAGTTCTTGTGCATCGTGATAACACATTTTAACTAATCAAAACTTAAAAATAAGAAAAAAGAAAAAGTAGCCTTTTAAAGTTCCTTACTAGGGTTATTTTTTTCCCCCTTTTTCTCCAGCTAAGGAACTTGTTTTATTGCACAAGGAACCTATATGGCATTCCTTCACCTTAGAAAAATGAGTCAAAAAACCAGGGACAAACCTTGTCTAATATCATTTAACCTTGATTTAGTTGACCAAAGTGGATATTTAAATGAGTGAATCGAGGTAAAATAGTTTATTTTGAGAATCTAGGTAGAATGTATAGCTAAATCTTGGTCTAGTTTGGTTGATCAAAATTTCAAAGTGCAACTTGAGTTGTTCCGTGAAGGTTAAGTTGTTTGAATCATATCCCGGTTAATCAAAACCCTTTGTTTTAGGTAATTCGATAGGTGTGATTAAACTTATATAGGTGATTTAATGCTTTTGGTAATTTGAAGACTTCTAATAGTGATCTAAGCCTTTCTAATTGCTTATAACTTGTTTTGACTAAATTAATTTTATAGCATTGTGTGATAATATTTTGCCTAAAGCTTAAGTTACATGAGATAAGAACCTTATCAACTAATGTAAGATGGTGTACATAATTGTTCGTAAACCAATAATGGCCACAAAATAAGTTTGGAATTAGGAATCAAATATGATCAATTCCATTACGTTCATAACCAATTTTAGACCTCAAAGCCCAGGCTCAAATCAACTTCGTTGTTGCATCTAAAGAGAGGGCAAAGTATAAGATGAGCCCAATATGCTAACCTCTTTAACAATTCGGCTTGAGCCCACTAGATGCTTGATTGTACGGATCATTAGGCTCTCTTAGCTAACTTGGGATAGTTCGGCCTCTAAGGCCAAGGCAACGTTGAGCTTTGATAATGTTTGTTATGAACAAATTTCCTAATTTACCATACTAAACTGAAACATTACTTACCAAATGAAAGTAGCTGCCTTAGTAGCTACTTGCTAAATCAATATTGACAGTCTAAGAAATAATTACCTAATATATCTCGATGCACTTTCTTATTTTGAAGATACAATCTAAAGATACGATACAATTTATCTTTCCTAATGAATTTTGGTCTCATTCTCTATAAATAGGAACAAAGCTTCTAAGTATGGATAAGTAGTATGATTTAATTGTTATTTGGCCTCTTTTACTACTCAACTGACTTGAGTGTTAGAGTGCCTACATTGAAATCCCTTCGGCGTGGTATTGTAAGTCTTGTTGCTTTCCACATCATCATGGCAAGACTTAGTAAGAATGGAGTAACTTCCTCCATCATCCATGCTATTGGCTATGGTGACCTTTAACCTCTAAAGGGGGGAGAAGACCTCCTAGCTTCAAAGCAAGAACATTATGAAGATAACAATGAAAACTTAAAGAATACCCGACAAGTCGATACTATTGACATGTGAGAATTCTTAGAAATGAAGGAACAATTGGTCAAACTGGCTGCCTAAGAAGAACAATATGAGAAGAAAAGGGTTGAACTACTAGAAAAACTACGTCGAGCTAATATTGATCCTGAGATGTTGTTACCTAAAGACTATCAATTCACCAGGAGAACATCACCCTTGCCTACAAAAGCAGACTAAGAGCGGAAAGCAAGCGAACCAAATCATCCCAAAAAATTGTCGTCTTGAGCACAACCCATCACTAGTAGCACTATACATGCAAGTTAATGAAAGTACTCCTCATCAAGCTGCTGTTGATGCTTATGTAATACATAATAAATGATTGAACTCAAAATTTGGTTAGGATCCAAAATTGGCCTACTTGAGCCTTGCCTAGTTGGAAGCTTACACACAAAAACTCAACATGGTAAAGCAAGAGAAAGAAGTTAAGTAGGCAGGAAAGAGCTCAACTATATTGGGTCTTCTACAATAAAAAGCCCTTTCTCCTAAGTGATCTTAGGCTAGGTGTTGCCATCACTAACAACATTACTAGCATTATATTTCTATGATGGGACCAAAAATCTAGTTGACCACCTCATCCATTATCATACTATGATGGGTTTATACGGTTTTAATGATGTGATTATGTGTAGAGCTTTCCCCAATACATTGATTGATGTCGCACTACTTCGATATAATAATCTAAAGGATAGATTTATATCCTTATTTGAGGAGTTAGTTTATGGTGACATACTCTTCAAGCAGTCATATGACAAAATGAAAGATAAGTTGGAAGAAATTCCTTTAGGGCCTTATAGGTAGAGTTTGATAAGATTCAACAACCAGCCGGTAATAGCTTGGTGACAACCCTAATCGTATGGTCATTCAATAGCTTGAATTTGTGATTGTTGACTACCATATAACATTATCCTCAGTAGACTAAGCCAAAACTAGTTTGAAGTAGCCATATCTACTAAATATTTGAAAGTTAAATTCCCTTCGCCTAGCAATGTCAAAATATGCTGAGTTGACTAGAAACTCTCTAGGTCATTATACCTAATTGCGTTTGTAGGTCCTGTATAAGATATCAAAAGGGGAGTGAATTGATATCTTTAGTAAAATTTGTAACTCTTTTGATTTTCAAACAAAAACATCTCTTAACAACTTAGTTATGGCAAGTATTAGTTTATTAATTGAACACTTAGGCGTAAAAAAAAAAAAAAATACAAGAAATCAAATATGAGAGAGAGAGAGAAAGAGAGAGAATCAACCAAGTGATTTAAAGAGTTTCAACCTTATGTCTATTGTTCTCTTCTAACTCCATTGCTGAGGACCTAGTTTTTCTTATGAGTATCATTCCATTAATCCAATTCCAATAATCAAATAGATAAAAGAGGTTATAATTAGGTTGCAATCATTCTACCCTACCTCAATAGATTGTCCCTAAGTTACTCACAGGTCTATAAAGAACTCCTTAAACTTCTCCTATGTTAAACAAAAATTTCCACAAATGATTGCAAATTGATGAGGAAAAATAAAGTAAAGATCCTCTCAAATCGATTAGCACATGTACAAAAACAATATGATAGTAAATCTATTTTGCACAATTTTTTACTAAGTTTCTAAAGTGGTTTCTAGAAGTTTGTTTCTAATCATGAATTATGTTAAAAAACTATGATCTGTCTCTTGTGTATTGTTTTGCCATGTTACTTGAAATATGCTGATTAGATCTTGGAATAATGGCTAAAAATGGCTAGTATGAGATATTTTGGGATTTGATTTGTTTTCAAAATTTATCTCCAACTTTTTGAAATTCAAATCCTAAAGATAAATATTGTGAAATTCATTCAAAAATACTGTTGTATTCTTTTTCCTAATAATCTCCACAATAATGCTTAAATATTCACTAAAAGCTTATCCTTTCTATCGATAGATGTATTTCACTCACTTTGAAATTGAAATCCCTTTCACAATCTCTACCAAATCTTCATAATTTGACATTCAAATTGGATAATCCTTATAGAATTCATCCAAAATATCTAGCTAACCTTTTCTCCTTGTAATTTTTACCAAATAGTTAGAATTCTTTGCTCAATGTTTATTTTTTGAAACATACGTATCCCACTTTATTTGGAATGATGATCCCTTATAAATCTTCACTATATCTTTAAATTTTGAACTTAGAAAAAATATCTCTAAAAATTATTTGCCACACCTTTATCCATATCTCTTATTTCTTATAGATTAGAAATAATATCTCGAAATAATTCTTCAAAGATACCTCATCAATATAACCAACATAATCTATAACCTTATCTTATCTTATCTTATTTGACTTATATTGAAAAATGAACCCTACGTAATTCTCCTTTGATATCCATCTGACAAATAGTTGGACACATTGAAATGCTCATCGTTGAACTTGAATTGCAAATTGATGCCTTGAAACCTTAGTTTGCTAGTTTGAGTATTGCAAGTTGGAATCCGAAGTTGCTCAATGTTATCAACATTTCACTTGATTAATCATTACTTGATAAAAGCTTGCCATGTCACTTGATATGCTGTTATTTAAATCCTTATAGAGCTAAAGCTACTACATGTTGGTGACTTGAGCAGCATCTATTGATCACGTCCAAAATTGCTAAACATGTGCTTGATAAATGTACGTCTTGCTTGTCAACATTGACAGATGTCCACTTAAAAAATATCCCATCACTTATTATCATGTTTAAAATAAATCCTGAAATAAAATTGCCCAGTATGATCATAATAGCTTAAGTTCCATCTTTATGTAATTAATTGTTATAGACAATCTTTAATCCTCAGGTGCCATGTCAAAGTCTTGCTAAAATATTTGTTGAGCTACGTTGAACAGGAAAAAAGAAAAAAAAAGCTTCATGTCGAAGCTTGCCACCTTACACATACATAATTCGTATACCACGACTTCAAATTTATAAATATATAAATATATATATATATATATATATATATTCTACTTCATTCCACTTTAATATGAATTAATTCCCAAAAAAAATCCATTCAACTTTCTTTACCAAAATATTCTACCTTAATAAGAGTAATCCTCATGGATACAATGAACCAACTTGAGTGCAACAAAATTGAGTGTATCTCCCAAATACACTCAATAAAGTGGAGATTGGCATTCATGTTGTAAAATCATTCAATTAAAATAATCTACACACTTAATGAACACATTAATAACAACTTAATATGTGTTTTATTATCATCAAAACCAAATTAAGAGACTTAATATTTTCCTTTGTTTTGATGATGACAAAATATCGTATAAAAAATATAATGAACTTGAATATAAAATGGATTGAATCGCTTTTTGAAATTATATTTTTTATATATCTTTTCTCTCCCCCTTTTTATTCTTATCAAAAACAACATTAAATATTTGAAAGTCAAAACTTTTTCTAAAACTTTTCTTCCCCTTTTTCTTGTAAAAGGATAGCTAATTTGAAAGAAACTATATCAACTATTTATTTGATAAACATCTCCCCCTTTATATAATAAATAATGACCAATTTTTCAAATGAGAAAGCATTTTAAAAATCTTTTTCTTTTCTCTCCCTTTTGGAAACTTCTTTTCGAAAAAGTTGTGCCCTTCGATATGATACCAATTGATAACAATACCGAATCATTTTAGATCATTAATCTCATACTTTTTACTTTCCTTGAGATTTCCATTAATTGAGCATTATCTTTAATTATATTTCACCTCATGGACTTGTAACCACTACAAAAATGATCATACTTTCTTAGAAACCCATTTGAGGTTGGGTCTCCTAAAATTCAAGTTTGTATTTCAATTTTTAACTTGATAACTATTAAGCTTGAAATTTTTATAAAAGCCATACTTTTCAATGTAGCTCAACTCATTGCAAAGGAAACAAGCATAAGGAGAGGAATTGTCATAAGGAGAGTCCAAACACCTTATTTTTGCTATTTTTCATTTTCATTTTTAGTAAGTTAGGTTAAAAAATAAATAACAAAAAAAAAATAATAAAATATAAAATATAATAAAAAAACTAAAATTAAAAGAAAAAAAGGAAAAATAAAACATAAAAAAGAGAGTCGAATCGTATTATATCGAGTCGAGTCAAATCGTATCTTGTTGTATTGAGTAAAATCGAATTAAGTCAAGTTAAGTCGTTTAATATCAAATTGGATAACGATGTGTAATTAATTTAATAAATCATTAAGTTATTTGAGAGTTAGGCTTTATTAAAATAATTTTGGCTTAGTCCGATTTAAAGTAGATTTTTATTCAATTTATATTGAGCTATAATAGACTTAAGATTTATTAGATAAGTTATTGAGTTATATTTAATTAGATCGGATCGGACCTGAACTTGAAAAATTGAAAACTCAAATTAAGTAGGGTTTTTAGAAGTTAGGTTAAATCGTCAAAGAATTATAATCGTATCTTCCATATCTTTGATACAAAAGATACGACCGAGGATTTATAAATAGCACACCGACGGATGGACTTGAGGATGTTTTTTTTTTAGTACACAATTCCCACTAAACACAAATCATCCACACCCCAGCATGAACATGCAACCCCCTTTCAACTCCATGCCCCAATCAAATTACAATCCAAAACCAATACTCCCTTAGCCTAAACTTCAAACAACTAGTTGTCGCAATCTAATTCTCAATGAAGCCACATTGCACAACGTAAGCTAATCCAATTTCGACCGATTAGAATTTCACGCCGCAATCTGACCAGCTCTAGGCAATCAAATTCCAATTTTCCGATTCCTTTGACGCGCAACAACACAACAGTCGAATACTACAACGCAACTTAATCGAAATCACACTGATCTAACGCCAACGCATCAACCAAAATTCCAAGCCGCACATCCCTACTGATCCAACACCAGCAAATTCGAATTCAATAGCCTGATTCACATCCAATTCTATGCCAAAATCCAATTCCCAAAACACATCCTAACGCCTGACGCCATCTCACGCATAAGCAAACAATCCTCAATTCACAAAACCAAAATGCTGAAATCCAATTCCATTGCAAAGCCTCTGACATCCACCAAAAACCAAGGATTCCCCCTTCAATTGAACTATACGATCCCCTCGCACGCTCTAATTCACCATCTAATCTCTAGTAGCCCCTGACGCAATCCAAACACGTGCTGACCGAAGTCCAACTCCAGCACGTACGGATCAGCTACAGTCACTCTCAATCCACGCCGTCCACACTCACCTGCAGTAAGCCATAAAGATGACCAGCCTTGACCAGACGTCCGACGACTCAGCACGCTTGCAGTTGTCCCTAAACACGTGTTGACCTTCCTAACCGGATAAGCAGCAGCCGAAGCACATCTCTTTAACCGAATTCTACGCCCATTGACTGCAGCAACATACAACACACGAAGGACGAACACATGTTGAAGCCACCTTACCGAACACAATAACATGAATCCTCACTACCCTGACACGTTAAATTACAAGCGCACATTGATCCTTTACACTTCACACATGAATCACAACTTCCCTAACGTCACACGATACTCCACCAAAACAGAATTCCTCAATCCAATCAAAACACGGCATGCGCACACTAGCCACTTCGATACACAATTCACCATCGAGCACGACGCATACTGCACACCGTACATGATCACAAGCGAACAATCACATACGACTTGATGCGTAGGTAAAAATTATTTTATTTTATTAGTTAGTTCAATTATATTTTTTACTAATTTATTTTTCTTAAGTGTGAGTTTTTATTATTATTTTCATATTGCATGATCTTTTAGATAATTCCAATTTTCCATAAAATTTAGTTAAATTACGTTTTTAGTAAAATTATGTTTTTGTTGAAAAAAAATAAATATATCTTTAACGTATCTTATAGATAAGATTTGGGGGGGGGTTGTTATTTTTATTTTCAGTAATCATTCGTGTGTTTAAATGTGGTTAGACTTGAGCTATCTTAGGAATTTAGGATGGACCACTATTGTGTAACCTTCAAGTCACTAAAGTCTTTACTCCTGCCTAACGGTAATAGGCGAGCCTACTCAAGCTTTGATATATTCCTTTAGGTTTCCCTCCAAAAAGCTTTGGAGCTACAGAGCCTAAAACCTATAAACCCTACCCTCTTGCATAATTCTTTTAGAAAAAGGGTAGTTATCTTTAAATTTTAGGAAAAACCCTATTAATATGTGGTTGGTTTGATTTTATTTAAAAGGGGGAAATTAAAAAAAAAAAACAGTAACCTTTATATATAAGTATTCATGAACCTCATTTTCTTAAAATCCCATTTCAAACCTATTTATATATAAAAGTATTTCCCGACTGCGAATTCATCATATGCCCTATCATTTACGAATTATCAACCCTATTACATTTTATGCGTTTGTAACATACTACATTATTTTATTTTAATTTGCCAATGCTCGTTTCTATTTGATTGCTTTCATTCCTTGTATTATACGTATTTTATTTTTATCGTTTCTTGGTAAGTAAAAGGTTGCGTAATTTCTAAGAAAATTTTTGAAAAAGATGCAAAATTATTAATATCATATCCAACTTTATTGTAAATTTAGTGGTCTCATTTTAAATAACCGCATCATTTCATGTTTTTTTTTTTTATGTAATTTAAATATGGAGAGTTAGGGTAGTGTTAATCAAGAGCCCGTCCACGAGGTCCAATTGGATAAGTATTCCTTTCCCGAGGCCATCTTGAGAGATTGGTTAAATCAACTTCTGCTTGCTAAGCAAGATCATATTTGTAAGAAGATCGGGCTGGTCATGTCTCTCATGCGAGTCTAGCTTTACTAGCCTTTAATTCAAGCCCTTATCCATTATTGGGATCTAGAATCTACAACTTTCAATTTTGGCCCACACGTGTTGACGCCCACTTTAGAAGAGTACTTGTAGTTACTTAGTGCCCCACCTCTTAAAGCAAGCATAACTATCCCAAATCTTAGAGTCCAGCTCGAGAAAGCTTTCGTGACCTTGTAAGGAGTCAAAAGTCAGCCTTAGCATTGTTCTTATCTTTAGAGGGCAAGAAGTGTCTCAACATCTTAAGATTAGTAGAGTAATTCTCAAGCCCAAATGCTTATCAGAGATATAGTGAGATCTTTTGTAGGGGATACAAATCATGGGTCGAGAAGAGGGTCAATGCCTTTATTGTAGCAATGTTTGGGATAGTACTATTTCCCGTCAAATATGGTCAAGTCCATTATAGGATAGCTGAACTAGTGACTCAATTCTTAGCCAGTAAATCCTATACACCGATGTTACTAGTAGAACAGTTTAGGACACTTACCTATTTGAAGAAGCAGGGGCATGTATACTTTACGGCTAACCCTACAATCCTTATCGTGTGGTTTCTTAGTCACACATAAGGGTATGGAGGGAACCTTCTCAAAGAGTCCTTAATTGAAATATGAACCTGATTAACAACTTTGCCCACTACCTTAAGGTACCAAATGAAGCTCAGTTTAAAGGATGTGTGTCAATCATTAACAAGATGTGGCTAGTAGACTTTATGTGGATAGCTAAGTGGAGTAACTGCACTTTAGCTATCTTAAGGTGCACCGATTATGCAAGGATTCCTCTTATCGGTATTACGAGTTGTATAGGATATTTCCCAACTTGTGTTACCGGACAACTGAGACCGCTTCAAGAGATAGCCTATAGAGATTCTTTGGACGTTGTTACATTGAATTATCAAGATCCTTGTTCACCTACTACTGCTTTGATTCAACGACTAGTAGAACTCGTAAAGGAATAGAGAAAAGTCAAGAAGATAGTCAACATAGGAACTTTGAAAGGCAAAGTCGAAGAATATCGAGCCACTAAGCCACCAAGCAATTCATCTATGATCAGTTAGAGAATACTGGGAAGATACGGTATGAATCTCCGGACGTATTCAAATACGAGCTAGAACCAGTATATCTTTCACTTACTAAGCAGGCCTACCAAGATACCATATGGGCTAAAGTTGAAGCCCAATTCCAAGAAAGTAAGAGAATCATTGAAAGTTAAAGCTAGAGAATGAAAGATTACTAGAAGAAAATCAATTTTTGAAGAGTAAGATTTGAGAAAGGGATGTTACAGTCCGAAGACTTACAAGAGAAGTTGATGAAGCTTGTCCCAGCTAAATTCGCCAACTCTTGTAGATATAGGATTTGAGTTTTTAGGAAGATTAGTTAGGAGTTTTCTTTTCTTTTCTTTTAGTCTGTTGTATAAGTTGGATTTCACAATTATTAATAAATTTGTAACTTTATTAAATAAAAATCTTTATTGATTATGCAGTCTTTGACTCATTGTTTTTTTTTATAATTGACTTTTAAATAAAAAATGAAAATAAAAACTAAAAGAAGAAGAAGTAAACAACAGAAAAACAAAAAAAAAATCACAAGAAATTTTTTTTTTTTTAGTTTTCTAAAATATCTAAAACTTGGGTTTTCGTTTAAAATTTTGAAGATAGTATCCAAGTGAGTAGACTCAGCTAGAAGCCTAATATTCACTTGTTCCAAAGCAAGAATGTCAATATCAAGACAGGGGGTACAGGGTCACTTAGAATGACCTAAGCAGCAGATTGGAACATTTAGGCTTAGATACAAGCCTATTGAAGATGAGATTCGAGAAATGAAAGCCAAAACCAAAGGCAAGAGAGAATATTAGTTGTACCATGCTCACATGGACTTTGTGGAGATCTATCAAACATTCCCCATATCGGCTTGTGTTCAAGAACCCGAAGTAACCGCTTTATCCAAGGCTTTGGTTCAACAATGCAGCGTCGATCTAGATGAGAAGGAAGATATTAGCGTACCAATTTCCTTATGCAACCAGTTTTCCATTCTTGTTAATAGGTCTCTTTAGAAAAGCAATATTAGATTAACTGGGAACATTCGATTTCGATAATTAGCTTGATTAGTTAGGCCCTTTTCTTTCAAACAACTTGAATTCATTCAATAAAATTCATTCCTTTATTGATTCTTCATTGTTATTTATTCGTTGTCCTTTTTCTTTTTTTCTTTTTCCTTTACTCTTTAGATCTAATAAAAATGATGAACATAATTGATATTTTGTACATGTAAATAATGAAAGTACCAATATCACCTTTGACCCTACTAGGTCAGATGTTGGAGATGATATTGAGACTCTCAGCGAAATACAAGCGAGTTGGCGTCAATTTGAACAAGGTAAAGTGATTATTGACAAACTGATGGTTATGATTAATTTGGGGATAGAAAAAAATCCGTGAAACTTAAAAATTGGCGGTAATTTAGCAAATGATCAAAAACAAAAATTGTTACGATTGTTATCAGAATACTTGGATATATTCGCTTAGTCTTATGAAGATATGCTTGATTTAGATACGTCTATCGTAGTTCACAAGTTGCCAACAAGAGAAGAAATTAAACCGAAAAGACAAAAACTTAGACGGTTTAGACCATATATACTCCTCAAAATAAAAGAAGAAGTGAAGAAATTGCTAGAAGTTAGGTTCATAGAAGTGTCGGATTACCCCGAGTGAGTGGCAAATGTGGTGCCAGTGTTGAAGAAAAATGGAAAAGTTAAGGTCTATGTAGACTTCTGTGATTTAAACCAAGTGACACCAAAGGATAACTTTCCTTTACCACACATTAATGTATCGGTGGATAACATAGCCGAAAATCATCTTTTCTCATTTATGGATGGTTCATCGGGTTATAATCAAATCAAGATGGTAGAAGAGGATAAAATCAAAACCACTTTCGTTATCACTTAGGGAACATTTTGTTATTGTGTGATGCCTTTTTAGTTAAAGAACGCTGAGGCAACTTATTAGCATGCTATGGTAGCTTTGTTTCATGACTTGATGCATCAAGAAATTGAAGTTTATGTAAATGATATGATTGTCAAATCCAAGGAGGATGAGAATCATGTGGATATTTTGCATAAGTTATTCAAGTGGTTAAGGAAGTTTCAACTGAAATTGAACCCCAAAAAGTGTACCTTTAGAGTAACCTTGGGCAAATTGTTGGGATTTGCCGTAAGTAGAAAAGGGATTGAAGTGGATCTAGATAAAGTTAAGTCGATCGTAAACATGCTTACACTGAAGTCTGTAAAAGAAGTATGGGGACTGTTGGGGGGGTTGAATTACATCGTTCAGTTTATATCGTAACCAACTGATAGATGCAGGCCGTTATTCAAACTTTTGAAGAAGAATGCAGTGATAGAATGGGATGAAGAGTATGAGTAAGCATTTGTTAAAATCAAAGAGTATCTTATGAATCCATCGGTATTGGTCACTCCTACACCAAGGCGGCCATTGATTCTTTACTTGACGATTCTTCTTGAATTGATGGGATGCATGTTGGGGCAAAAGGATGAAACAAGTAGAAAAGAGCATCTTATATACTACTTAAGTAAGAAGTTTACAGAAGGCAAGCAAAAATACTCAGAAGTGGAAAGAACGTGTTGTGCTTTAATGTGGGTGATGTACAGGCTCAGGCAATATACTCTCTATTATTCAATAGAGTTGTTGACAAAACATGACCCATTGAGGTATTTAGTAGAAAAGCCAACGTTGATTGGGAGAATATTGAAGTGGCAGATACTACTCTCTGAGTTTGATATCAAGTATGTAAATCAGAGTTTAGTCAAGGGGTAGGCGATGGCTGATCAATTGACAAAATAACTATTAGAAGATGAGGATGATTGTTCAAAAGCACAATTTCTTGATGAAAATGCGATGATGGCAACTGAGTTAAATGATGAGAAATTGCGATGGAAGATGTATTTTGATGGAGCAGCCAATGCGTTTGGATGTAAGATAGGAGTAGTATTGGTATCACCTAAGGGTAATCGTTTCCTTATGGCAGTAAGATTAACATTTCCATACACGAACAACATAGCAAAAAATGAAGCCTGCATTTTGGGGCTCAAAATGGTGTTAGATATGAGAATACAAAAACTTGAACTGTATGGAGATTCTTCTCTTATAATTCTCCAGATCTTGGGAGAATATAAGACGAAAGACAAGAAATTGATACCTTATCACGAACATTTAGGAAATTTGATTGAAAGATTCTTAGAAATTTCATTCACTTACATTCCAAGAACCTAGAATCAATTTACTAATGCATTGGCCACATTAGCATCAATGGTGAAAGTTATGGATGGGATAGAAATTCAATCCTTGAAGATTGAGGTAGAGGAAAAACTAGCTTTTTGCTTAACAGTTGAAGAGAAGGAATCAAAGAAACCTTAGTATTATGATATCAAAAGGTTACTTCAAACGGGGTGAATTACCTGATGAGGCTAATAGGAAAGATAGAAAAGTCTTAAAGAGATTGGCTGCTCATTTTCTGTTAAGTAGAGCTATGTTGTACAAAAGATCACTAGATGCAACACTGCTAAGGTATGTGAATGAAGAGGAAGTTGAGAAATTAATGAAAGAAGTGCATAAAGGAGTATGTGGTCCTTATATGAATAGATACATGTTAGCTAGGAAAATCATGAGGATGGGATATTTTTGGATAATGATGGAATTAGATTGTATTAGGCACATGAGGCACTATCACTTATGCCAGGTGTACGCTAATAAAATCAATGGTTCTCCCCAAGAATTGCATGTGTTGTTAGCTCCTTGGCCTTTCTTGATGTGGGGAATAGATATGATTGGTCCAATTTCGCCAGCAGCTTTGAATGGGCATAAATTCATTTTTGTCGTGATTGACTATTTTATCAAGTTGATAGAAGTAGTGTAGTATACAACGGTAACCAAAGGAGTAGTGGTCAAATTCCTGAAAAGAGATATTATTGCAAGATATGGTGCACTTGAGTTTATTATTACAGACAATGGGAAAAATTTGAACAACAAGTTGATAGATGAAGTATGTGACCAATTCAAGATCAATCATAGAAACTCAACTCCATATCGACCTTAGATGAACGGGGCCGTTGAAGCCGCTAATAAGAACATTAAAAGAATCATTGAGAAAATGGTGATCACTTATAAAGATTGGCATGAGATGCTTCCCTTTACTCTCATAGCGTACAGAACATCAGTTAGAACCTCTACTGGTGCAACACCTTATTCATTGATGTATAGAAGTAGAAATACCTTCGTTCTGAGTATTGGTAGAAACTCAGCTCGATGAAGCAAAGTAGATGAAGAAGCGGATGGAGCATTTGAATCTCCTAGATGAAAGGAGGCTTGTAGCAACATGTCATGGTCAGTGTTATCAACAGAGGATTTGAGCTTTTAACAAGAAAGTACACCCGAGGTACTTCAAAGAAGGAGACTTGGTGTTAAAAAAAGTATTGCCAAATGCAAAAAACCTTAGGGGTAAGTTTGCTTTAAATTATGAAGGCCCTCATGTGGTGAAAAGGATATTATCAAGAGGTACGTTAGTGTTGATAGAAATGGATGGCCCGAAATTAAGGGGACTTGTGAATTCAAATGCAGTCAAGTTGTATTATCCATGAAAACCGAATTCAATAAAGCTTCTAATTTTCCTTAAATAGTTTATAGTTAATCATTCATCGTTTATAAGTAAAGTTGATATCCACAAATGTTCTCAAATTTGGATGGTCATTAACCAACAAACACTTCACCAATAAACCCTTGTATACTATGTTTCTTAGTCTCATAAACACTAAACACTTACCAATGAATCTGAATCATCAAATAAATTGAAATCGAATGTTCTTAATAATTTAATCTTGTTTCTTTCGAAAAGAGATTTATCGTTTAGGAGTCATAGAGAGTGAAAATTGAAACTTAGCGACGATGGAAGTAAAATCAAGACATGAGCATGGTACAGATACAAGCTTCATCAGCAAAAAGTTTAGAAGATCTTATTGAAAGAGAAAGAGAAGAAAAAAGAAGAAGAAAGAAAAGAAAAAAGGAAAAGAAATAAGCATGATCCTTTAGTGAAATTCTATTAATTGAATGAGTGAATATCGGGAGTCAATGTGAGCATGATGATTGGTTATTATTCGAGAAATTCTGTATTCCCAGGTAAAATGATTCTAAAAGTCCTTGAAAGAGATATTTAGGGGAATTAAATCAAGTATTTTTGAAATCTTGAAGAAATCTATCCTTTTCGGATTATCTACCCAAACCAAGACTAGTTTTTTTTAGAATCTTGAAGAGATCTATTCTCTTCAAATCAGTCATTAAAAATAAAACAAATCTCGAAAAGATCTATCATCTTCAAATTATTAACTAAATAAAAATAAATCTGGAGGAGATCTATTCTCTTCGGATTTTATACCAAGTCAAAAGAAATTGCAAAGAGATCTACCTTCTTTGGATTCTCCACCAAGTCAAAAGAAATCTCAAAGAAATTTATCATCTTCGGATTATCTAAACGAATCTCAAAGAGATTCATCCTCTTCAAATTATTCACCAAAACAAGAGATCCTGAAGAGATCTATCATCTTTAAATTATTAAATAAAATAAGGCATTTCGGAAAGATTTATCCTCTTCGGATCACTAAAGCAAAACTATTTTTGAAATCTCGAAGGGATATATCCTCTTCGAATCATTCAGAAAACTAGAATCTTGAAGAGATCTATCATCTTCAGATTATTTACCAAACAAAGTAAGAATCTCAAAAAGATCTATCCTCTTCAGATTATCCACAAACAAAAACAAAGTTTTTTTTTTTTTTTGGAATCTCGAAGAGATCTATTTTCTTTAAATTATCTAAGTCGGGTCTTGCAAAAATGGGTATATCTTTTATCTTTGTAGCGCAATTCTAAACAAACTTCACTACAAAGAGGGGCAATTGTAGATATTTCATTTTTGCCATTTTTCATTTTCATTTTTAGTGAGCCAAGTTAAAAAATAAATAATAATAAACAAAAAAAAAAAAAGAAAATTAGAAGAAAAAAAAAGGAAAAATGAAAAATAAAAAAAAAGAGTCGTATCGAGTCAAATCGTATCGTATCGAGTGAAGTTGAATCGTGTCATATTAAGTTAAGTCAAATCGTATCGTATTATATTGAGTAGAATTAAATCGAGTTGAGTTAGGTCATTTAATATCAAATCAAATAGTAGTGGATGGTTAATTTAATAAATCATTAAGTCATTTGAGAGTTGGGTTTTATTAAAATAATTTTGGCCAAAGTAGTTTTTATCTAATTTATATTGAGTTAGAATAAATTTAGAATTTATTAGATAAGTTATTGGGTAATATCTAATTGAATTGAATTGAGCCTTAAATTACGTAAGGTTTTTAGAAGTTAGGTTAAATCGTCGAAGAATCGTAATCGTATCTTATATATCTTTGATACAAAAGATACAACCGAGAGTTTATAAATAGCATGTCAATGGGTGAACTTGAAGACCTTTTTTTTAGTACACAATTCTCACCAAACACAAATCATCCATACCCCAATACAAACACGTGACCCTCTTTCAACTCCATGCCCCAATCAAATTACAATCCAAAACCAACGCCCCTAACCTAAACTTCAAACAACTAGCCATCACAATCTAATTCTCGATGAAGCCACACCATACGGCGTAAGCTAATCCAATTCTAACATATCAAAATTTCACGCTGCAATCCGACCAGCTCCAAGCAATCAAATTCCAATTTGCCAACTCCCCTGATGCGCAACAACACAACAATTGAATACCATAACGCAAGTTGACCGAAATCACACTTATCCAATGCCAATGCATCAACCAAAATCCAAGCCATACATCCTCACTGATCCAATGCTAGCAAATTCAAATTCAATAGCTTGACTCACATCCAATTCCATGCAGAAATCCAATTCCCAAAACACTTCCTCACGCCATCTCACGCACTACGCCATCTCACGCACAAGTAAACAATCCGCAATTCACAGAACCAAAACGCTGAAATCCAATTCCACTGCAGAGCTTCTGACATCCACTAAAAACCAAAGATTCTCCCTTCAATTGAACTCTACGATCCCCTCGCACACTCCAATTCACCATCTAATCTCCAACAGCCCCTAACGTAATCTAAATACATACTAATCAAAGTCTAACTCCAGCACGTACGGATCAGCTATATATCACTCTCAATCCACACCGTCCACACTTGCTTGCAACAATCCATAAAGACAACTAGCCTTGACCAGACGTCCGATGACTCGGTACGCCCGTAGCTATCCCCAAACACGTGCTGACCTTCCTGACTGAACAAGCAGCAACCGAAGCACATATCTTTGACTGAATTCCACACCCACCGACTACAGCAACATACAGCACATGAAGGACAAACACATATTGAAGCCACCTTACCAAACACAATAAAACGAATCCTCACTGCCCTGACACATAAAATCACAAGCACACGCTGATCCTTTACACTTCATACACAAATCACAACTTCTGTAACGTCACACAATACTCTACCAAAACAGAATTCCTCAATCCGATTAGAACATGGCACGTGCACACCAGCCACTTCGACACGTAATTCACTACTGAGAACGACGCACGACGCACACTGAACATGGTACACGATTACAAGTTAATAATTACTTGCGATTCAATGCGTATGTAAAAATTATTTTATTTTATTAGTTAGTTTAATTATATTTTTTATTAATTTATTTTTCTTAAGTACAGGTTTTTGTCATTATTATTTTCATATTGCATGATCTTTTAGATAATTCCAAATTTCCATAAAATTTAGTTAAATTGCGTTTTTAGTAAAATTGTGTTTTTGTTGAAAAAAATAAACATATCTTCAATGTATCTTCTAAATAAGATTTATAAAAGATACATATCGAGATATATATTTTGTAGTTAAGATTTGAAAAAGATATGTATTTAGATCGTATTTTCAATATATCTTATTGTTAGGATTTAGAAAAGATATCTTTTGACACGTATTGTTTTTAAAAAATAAAAAATATTAATCAAAGTTTTTCAAAAAGATTTAATTAGTTAGGTTTTCTTTAATTCGGGAAAATTAAATTTCTTAGGTTTATTTTAAAAATAATAAATTGATAAATAAATATAAATCTGACTCGGTTTTTGAAATAAAAAGAATCCACTCACTAAATATTTTATAAAAGAGAATTATGACCGGTTTGATTCTAACTTGCGGATATATAGGCACCTTCAGAACAACTGTATAAAAAAATAAAAAAAAAAACTCTCTCCTTTTTTCTTGAAAATTTCGTAATAAAAAATAATTAAAAAATCATTTGAGTTATTTTTCGTATATTTGTATATATTTTAGTAATTTTTTTAGCAAAAAATATAAAAATAAATCCCATCAATTTTTTTTAGTTTTTACATGGTGATTTAATCTTAATAGATTAGCCTTTGAACTTGGCTTTGTCTGGTTTAATTTTCTAAAAATCATTTTCTTAGAAAATCCATAAATCAGTGGTCAAATTAGGGTTTTTCCACCCGAAACCCTAATTTAATTTTTTACTAGTTAAACCAGTTGGCGACTCCAATTTTTATATATATTGTTTAAAATATTTCCTTAATTTTATGTCAAGTATTTTATATTATGCGAGTTGGACTTAATATAGGTTAAATTAAGGAAACCGAAATAAGGCTCGATAGAGAGGAATAATCATACTTGTTAGTTATTGATCTCTTCTGGCAAGATGCTTTCTGTTCTATTTTAGATACGTTCTGCTAATGATTCTGACTTACTAAACAGCTTTACCTTTTTCATTTCTTTCCATTGTTTTCTTACCAACCACTTCTCTAGACTTAACAAATACCGTTTTCTTGTTAACATTAAATGATTCACCACTTTTGGATCATTATCCAAATTTGGATTGATCAACACGTCGACAAAAAATAAGCATATCACTCTCATTAAACGTTTTAAAGGTATTTTGAATAGAGTTTGATAGATCATCTACACAAATTGTTAAACTCTTTATTTCTTCTGTCAAAATCTAATTTTCATTTATCAAAGTTTCTTTTGCAACATGTAAACCTTTGTTATCATTTTTCAAAATATTGTTATCATCTGCTAAGAGTTTGTTGTTTGCATGAGAATTGCTTTTACTTCCTTTAAAAGCTTGTTTTCATGATCAACTTTTGAAATCTTGTCATCAACTTTTGAAAGGGCTTTTAGCAATATACTTATCTTAGCACAAATATCTTCACTCTCAATTTTGGAGGTTACCTCAAAAAGTGCCATCAAGCATATATTTGCTTCTTCAAATTCATCATCAGAATCTTTTGCTTTAGTTTTTGACTCAACCAAGTCACTTCATGTCATCACAAGGGACTTTCATTTTTTCTTACATTGTCCATCTTCTTGATGAGCACTAAAAACTCATACTTGATGTGCTTGGGTTTTTTGCATTCATAGCAAATCACTACTTTCTTCTCTTTTGTCTTCTTTTCTTCCTTTTCTTTAAATCCCTTACCTGCATCACTTCAACTTTATTCAATGTAAACATTTTAGAATAGGAATTCTTACCTTTCCTTTTGAGTAACCGATTCATACGTCTCACTAGTGGTTTAACATCCTCTTCCCCATCAAATGACTCTTCACTTTCTATGTCATCTTTTGTGTCCCTAACTTTGAAGGCTATTGTCTTTTTCTTTGGATCTTTTGACACACTTTCTACCTTGAGGAAGTCAGCTTCATAAAGCATTATCTTGCTGTGCAATTAACATAAACTAAGCTTCTTCATGTCATATGCTTCCTCAATGACTATCTTCTTTAAGTTTCAAGCCTTAGAAAGGATCCTTAGCATTTTCCTTATGAGATCTACATCATTAATTTTCTTTCCAATAGATGATAACTCATTAGTTATGATAGTGAATCTACTAAAGGACTCATTGATTTCTTCACCAGGTTGGATACGAAATGTTTCATATTGTTGTATCAAGGAGTTAATCCTTATCTCCTTAATGGTATCCATCCCTTTAAAAGTTTGAACCAACGTGTTTCAAATCTTCTTAGCTGTACCATAAGAAGAAATTAGATGAAACCAAAAGGTACAATAGTAGTTAAAAGGAGATTCTTAGCCTTTAAATTCAATTTGGCTTTAGCAATATCATCAAATGTGACAACGGTTGCCGTAACTTTGACATCTTCACTCTCTTTAATCTACCATGTCTCATAATCTATTGCTTTTACAGACATTTCCATCTTGAATTTCTAATAAGGGAAGTTAGCACCATAAAAAAATGAATCTTTTGCTGGTTGAATGGTTAAACTATCACTACTTTTAACCATTTGATCTCTAACTCAATGTGATAAGAGTGTCCTTTTAATAAAAAAATTGATTTTTTTTTTTTTTTGCTCAAAGGCTCTCTCTCTTAAAATTTGAGCCTCGCTCTAATACCAATGATTGGTCTTGTGTAAAATATTAAGAGAGTAGGCAAATTCATATCTTTAGTAAAATTTATAACTTTTCCAATTTTTAAACAAAAACCCCTCTTGATAAATTAGTTATGGTGAGTAGTAGTTTATAGTTAAACACTTAGGGACAAAAACAAAACAAATATACAAGAAATTAAACGAGAGAGAGAGAGAGAGAGAGAGAGAGAGAGAGAGAGAGAGAGAGAGAGAGAGAGAGAGAATTGGATAAGTGATTTGAAGAGATTTGGCCTTATGCCTAATAATATCTTTCAATTTGACTATCAAAAACCCAGTCTTTCTCATCAATGTCGTTTCACTAATCTAATTCCAATAAGCAAATTAATAAAAGAGTTTACAATCAGCTTGTAATCACTCTTTGCCCTGTCTCATTAGCTTATCCCTAAGCTACTCATAGGTCTATAGAAAACTCTCTAACCTCTCTCAAGTCAAACAAAAATTTTAGCAAATGATTACAAATTGATGAGCAAAAATAAAGTAAAGATCCTCCCAAATTGATTAGCACATATACAAAAACAAAAGGATAGTCAATCTATTTTGTGTAGTTTCTAACTAATTTCTAAAGTAGTTTCTGGAAGTCTATTCTTGATCATGAATTGTACTAAAAAATTATGATCTTTCTATTGTGTATTGCTCTGATGTGCTACTCGAAATGTATTGATTAAAACTTGGAATATTGGCTAAAAATAGTTAGTTAGATAATTTTTTGTTATTTGACTCATTCTTTAAATTTATCTCCAACTTTTTGAAATCGAAATCCTAAAGATAAATATTGTGAAATTCGTCCAAAAATACTATTGTATTCTTTTGCCTAATAATCTCTACCATAATGCTTAATTATCTGCTTAAAACTTTGCTTCCCATAGGTATTTGTATTTCACTCATTTTCAAATTAAAATCCCTTCATAATCTCTACCAAATCTTCATAATTTGATATTCAAATTGGATAATCCTTGCAAAATTCGTGCAAAATATTTGGCTAATTTTTTCTCCTTGTAATCTTCAACAAAAAAACTCGAAATCTTTGCTCAAAGTTTATCTTATGGTAGGTATGCATATCCTACCTTATTTGGAAAGGTAATCCCTTATAAATCTTCACTACATCTTCAAATTTTGAAATTAGAAAAATATCTCCAAAAATTCTTCACCATACCTTTATCCATATCTCTTATCTCTTTTAAATTTGAAATAAAATCTCCAAATAATTCTCCAAAGATATCCCATCAAAATAACCAACATAATTTATAACCTTATCTGATTTGATTTGTATTTGAAAACAAATCCCAAGTAATTCTCCTTTGATATTGATTTCACAAATAGGTTGGATACATTGAAATGCTCATCACTAAACTTGATCTTTAAGCAAAATTGATCCCTTAGAACCTTGGTTTGCTAGTTTAAGTATTGTACGTTGGAATCCGAAGCTGCTCAATACTATGAACATTTCACTTGGTTAATCATTTCTTGATAAAAGCTTGCCACGTTACTTGATATAATGATATTTAAATCTTTGTAGAGCTAAAGCTGCTACATGTTGGTGACATGAGCAGGATCAATTGATCACATCCAAACTTGCTAAACATATGCTTGATAAATGTACTTGTTGCTTGTCAACATTGAAGGATGTCCACTTAAAAATATACTGTCACTTATTACCATGTTTAAAATAAATCCTGAAATAAAATTGCCCAGTATGATCATAATAGCTTGAGTTTAGTCTCCATGTAATTTATTGCTATAGACGATCTTTAATCCTTGGAGCCATGTCAAAGTCTTGTTGAAATATTTGCTGAGCTAAGTTGAACTGAAAAAATAAAAAAAGAAAACTCATGCCGAATCATGGAATTTGCTACAGTATTTTCAATTATTCTTGTTGTTATTGTTAAAACTAGGTGGCTAAGCTTGTTTTTATGGGTTCGTGATAATGTGGAAAATGTAGTTGGTGAAATTTTGTAGTTTTGATATGGGTTTGTGCATTGAATTGGAATTTTGGTGTTTAACACTATTGTAAGCTTATTTAGGTACTAGTCAATTGGGTTTTCATGGTTATGAGACCATGAGAAGATTAGTCATAGGAATCCTTTTAGAATTGAATAAATTTGCTTGATTATGAGATTGAGAGGAGATTAATCGTGGAAATTCCAACTTATGTCAATGAGCTCATAGAGTGTTAATGAATGAATTTTATATAACCATGAGACCAAGAGGAGATTGGGAGTAGAGACTCCATTGAATTCATATTGCTTTATGCGGTTCTAGTGAACTAGGATAGGTTGTGAGACCAAGATGAGATTGATCCCTTAGTTTCTAGAACTAGAACACTTAATTCATGAGAGAAATTAAGTGTTCAGTCGATCATATAGGCAAATGAGACCAAAAGGAGATTTTTTGCTACATAATTGAGATATCCTACTTGAGATTAAACCGAAGTGAATTCCACCAAAACCTACTTGAAGACCATACTAATAGGAATCAATCCCTTTGACCAATCACAAGAAGCCGAGCTCGAGGACTTCAAGGGATCATAAGGAAAATACTAACTCTATGTCATAGCCAAGACGGGGACTCCTATCTCGATCTGACCTCCAGTTAACCTATCTGTCAGATCCTTACGTGTGTCCAACATGCTCCTGCCCAATAGTGAAGTCCTAATCTAGAAGATAGCCTAGAACTAGTTGAGTTGAGCTTCCGACCTAATCTACTAGCGTTTGACTTCAAGATAGCTGACCTTTTTGCTAGGATGATTGGCTCTCGACTTGATCCAGATCAAGTTGGCCCCTGACTACCAGCACTTCCTGTTTTTGTCTATGTTATATCATACTTAAGACGTATAGCCATCAAACGATACGTGCCTTCTAACACAACATTCTAGAATGATTCTTTCTTTTCTGTATGGATATTCTTTGTCCTTTTTACCCTTTTTAGTATGATTCGTGTAACATAATTGTAAAATACCCTTTTTTCTTTTTATATGTATAAAATAACCCTAGTAAGTATATATACCCCCACTTTCCTTGTACGTAGACATTTGACTTTCAATACAGAATTATCCACTTTAAGCAACCTTAATGTTCTCGTTATTATTTAACTCTTATCTATTCCTTTTAGTAAGAAGTAGTAGCGAGTAACCTTTCAATTCAAACCAGTGTATTATATTATATCCGGCAGATCGTTGGCTGAGTAAAATTGAATGGTATGTCATATCCATTCGATAGCTGCCTAGACTTTGCTAGCTTTTTCTTTGTTTCTTTTCGATTTGTTTCATTATGGTGCCTCTCCATGTATCCGACCCCAGAGACGCATCAGCTTCGCTAGTATTAAAGCATAGTTCTATAAGGAAATATGTGAAGTTGCAGTGAAGTTTTGGTTCACCTTACTGTTAATGGCTACTGTGTTCCTTCCATAGCTACTATAGTGTACTTTTGTGTTCATAATTGTAGCTTCATTGATACTCTGTTCTTACTCTATTTTTTATTGTGAAAACAAAGCAAGTTTATCACTATTTTGTTTGAGTAACTCGAGGTACTACAGTTGTTAGTAATTTGTTAATCTATTCAAAAAGTATTAGACTATGTCAGAATTGAGTATTCAAGGTATCATTGGTGACTAAAGTAGTGGTGCTCAGCTTGGTCTTGGTTATAGTGGTAGTAATACCCCAAGGTCCGTTGATGACAAACTTGATAGACTCACAAACCTTGTTGAGAGTCTAGTCACCACAATGTAAGTTAATAGACAATAACCCCAAGGTGTACAACAACAAAACCCTTAGGATGGCGCCCTTAAGAGACACTATGGCAGAGTTAATCAAACTAATCACCCAATTCGACGTCTTCGAGTTGGAGGAGCTGCTAGACGAAGATTGGAGTTAGAGGAGATTGTGGAGGATGATGAGGAGCTGGATGTTGAAGGGTACGGTGAAGAAGAAGAAGTTGATTCTTACTGAGCATAGAGACAAAGATGTCGAGTCCTTCGAGGGCTAGACAATGTCAAGGTACAAATCCCCCCCTTCAGTGGAAGTAGAGATGCAGATGAATATTTGGAGTGAGAAGAGAAGGTCAAGAAAGTATTTGAATGTTATGGGGATGAGCATGTAGCTAAGGTTTAACTTACTGCATTGGAGTTTACTGGGTATGCTACCATGTGGTGGAAGAATCTGAATGCAGCTAAGGCAAGAGATGGACGACGAGGTGTTAGAACTTAGGATGAGATCAAATGGTTATTAATAGACAGATTTATATCTGAAACTTATTTACAAGATACGTTTGTAAAGTTACAAGAGCTTCACCAAGGAAGCCGAACTGTTGATAACTATGTAAGAGAGTACCAACTGTTAATGATCCGAGTCGATACAGAAGAGCTCAAGGCCTGTACAGTATTGAAGTTCATTTCTAAGCTCAAGAATGAGATTTGTAATATCGTGGAAGTACAGAGGTTTTATAATTTGGAAGAGGTCATTAAGATAGCATAGAGGGTCAAAAAGTAGAGGAGAAATGTTCCGAGCCGACCTGGGCTAACATTCTCCTAAATCCCAGTACCATGCCGACCTATTCAAATTGAGCCGAGGAAAAGAATGACCGACTTGACAATAGCCGAGTAGGTCAGCATGACTAAGCAGGACAGTTAAGCTGAGTCGAGGCTAGGCCGCCCCCAAGAACATATGAGAAGGGATAGACCTCCGAACCGAAGTCTAGCTAGGTGAAATGCTTTAAATGCTTAAGCTTCAGATACATGGCTACTAAGTGTTCGAACCAACATGTCATCGTACTTTGAGGAGATGTAGTGGATAGTACCGATGAAAGTGAGCCTGAGGAAGAGAAGGATGTTCAAAAGGTGAAAGTCGAAGAGGAAGAAGAGATTTGTGTCTATGCCGACCAGGGAGAAGTGATGACTCTAGTCTTAAGATGAGTCATAATTTCCTTACCGAACAATGAGGAGGACTAGAGGGAGAATTTGTTCTATACCAAGTGTACCATTAAAGGCTAATTATGTATGATCATAGTGGATGGAGGAAGTTGCACTAATGTGGTTGCACAATCCTTTATGCAGAGGTTGGGTCTGCCAACCTCAAGGCATCCCCGACTTTACAAGCTACATTGGCTTTATGATAAGGGTACTTTACTCGTAACTAAATAAGTGACCATGCTGTTTAGTGTCGGAAATGTATACAAGGATGAAGTAATGTACGATGTTGTCCTCATGGGAGCTTCACATTTGTTGGTTAGACGACCTTGGTTATTTGACCGATATGTTATGTACAACAGGTATAAAAACACCTATGCTTTTGTTAAGAATGGAAGGAGGATAATGTTGCAACCCTTAACCCCATCCCAAGTAAATGAAACCCATAATTGACTTACTCGAGCTAGTAAGAAGAAAGCCCTAGTGATGAGCTATAGAGAGCTCCGATCTACTAAGAAAGCTGATTAACGGATGTTCTTATTGGTTAGGAGACTAATGGAGATGAGAGAGTTACAGAATGTTCCAGAAGAGATTCGAAGCTTGCTAAATGAGTTTTTCGACCTGTTTCTAGGAGAACTACCTAAAGGACTACCACCAGTTCGAAGCATAGAGCACTATATTAATCTACAGCAAGGTGCCACCTTACTGAACTAACCTACATATAGGATGAACCCTGAGTATGATGTTGAGTAGAAAAGACAGGTGGATGAACTCATTGAGTGAGGATATGTGAAGGAGAGCATGAGCCCTTGTAATGTACCAGCTTTGCTCGTTTCAAAGAAGGATGGTTCATGGCGCATGTGCATCAACAGATGAGTAATCAATCGAATTACTGTCAAGTACAAATACTCGATACCAAAGCTTGATGACATGTTAGATGAGCTTCATAGCGCAAAGATATTTTCTAAGATTAACCTATGGAGTGGCTACCACCAAATTTGCATGAGGCCGGGCAATGAATGGAAGACTACCTTTAAGACTAGGCATGTCGCCGAGCACATTCATAAGGTTAATGAACCATGTGATGCGCTCTCTTCCTGGAAGATATGTGGTCGTATACTTTGATGACATATTGGTGTATAGTGCCAACTTAAACAACCATGTTCAACATCTTTACGAAGTATTTGACATTTTATGAACTGAGAAGTTGTATGGGAACATGAAGAAATGCACGTTTTGCCAAAAAAAGGTAACGTTCATAGGGTTTGTAGTATTAAGGGATGGAATCCAAGCAATTAAGGAGAAGATCCGACCTGTTCTAGATTGGTTGACGTTGAAGAATGTCACTGAAGTCCGAAGTTTCCATAGCTTAGCTTCTTTCTATAGGTGATTTATTAAGGACTTCAGTACAATAGTTGCCCCATTGACCAAGTTAACAAAGAAGAATGAAGGGTTCATGTGGAACGATCAAGCTAAGTGAAGCTTTAGGGAGATCAAAGGGAAGTTCACCTCGGCACTTGTCCTTGCACTACTAGATTTTGACAAGCCCTTCGGACTAGAGTACAATGCATCGGGAGTTTGAATTGGTGCTGTCTTGATGCAAGAATGATAGCTTGTCGCTTACCATAGTGAGAAACTGAGTGGCTTAGCCTTGAACTATTCCATGTATGAGAAGGAGATGTATTCCCTTTTCCAAGCTCTTACTGTTTGGCAACATTATTTGCTGCCATGAGCGTTTGTTATTATACAGACCATGAGTCTCTAAAACATCTAGGGAGTTAGAACAAGCTTTTGAAAAGGCAAGCTAAGTGGTTGGAGTTCATGGAAGGTTTCTCGTACATCATCTGACACAAGAACGGAAGTGAAAATGTGGTCATCGATGCTCTATCATGACGGCAAACCTTACTGACCACTTTACAAACAAAACTATTGGGATTTTCACTCATTACTGAGTAGTATGCTAATGACCCTCACTTCGGTTCCATTATTGAATAGTACCGCGAAGGACTAGTTGTGGGAGGATATTATCTTAAGGATGGCTATCTATTCAAAGACTGCAAACTATGTATTCTAAGCTGCTCTACACATGAATTGTTGGTCTAGGAAGCTCACAGTAGTGGACTTTTAGGCCACTTTAGGGAAGTCAAGATAGCCAATCTGTTGAAAGAGAATTTTTACTGGCCGAGTCTGGTTAAGGATGTCTATAAGGTAATCGGTCATTGTGAAGTGTGTAAGCATGCTAAGGGGAAGAGAAAACCCCATAGAGAGTACATGTCCCTACTAATAGCTACTTTACCATTGGCCAACTTCAGCATGGACTTTGTCTTAAGGTTGCCCCGGACATCTAGAGGGAAAGATTCTATTTTTATTGTAGTGGACGGTTTCAGTAAGATGGCACACTTCATTCCATGCTATCGGACTAATGATGCTTTATATATTGCTAATTTGTTTTTACAGGAGGTTGTTCAACTGCATAGAGTACTGAAGACTATTATCTTAGATCGAGACACAAAATTTTTGAGCTATTTTTGGAAGACTCTTTGGAGGAGACTTGGGACTAAACTAATGTTTAGCTCCAATAGCCACCCTCAAACTGATGGTCATACTGAAGTAGTGAACAAGACACTAGGCAATCTGCTGAGAGCTATTGTAGGGAAGAACTTGAGGGATTAGGATCTGTGCCTACTAGTCGTGGAGTTCGTATACAACCTAACTATCTATAGTACTACAAGGAAGACCCCATTTGAAGTTATCTATGGCCTTAACCTAACCATTCCCCTGGACATGATTAGCACCCTAGCAACTACTGAAGAGAGTCAATTCGGAGTTGATTGAGCTTGAAAATTACATGAATTGTACTAGTCCATAACAAAGAAGATTGCCAAATTCAATCAGAGACAGTAAGAAATTGGTAGCCAAGGCCACCAAACTGTTTCTTTCCAGCCTAGAGACTTAGTATGGATCCACCTCAATTGAGAGTGATTTTTGCACTTAAGACAAAGCAAACTATCTCCACGAGCTGATGGCCCATTCGAGGTCTTAAAGAAGATCAACCGCAATACCTACCAGATTGAGTTGCCTGATGACTATGGTGTCTCCTCTACCTTTAACATGTCCAATATGATTCCCCATCAACCAATAGAAGAAGACCTTACAGGTGCTGAAGAAGACCCTACGGGCGCCCCAAAAGAACGAGCAGAAACCACTTCAAATTTGAGGACAAATCTTTCCGACCCCCAAGTAGATAATAGGAATCAACCCCTTGGACCGATCATAAGAAGCCGAGCTCGAGGACTTCAAGGGCTCGCATGGAAAACACTAACTCTATGTCATAGACGAGACGAAGACTTTTATTTCGATCTAACCCCCAGCCGACCTATCTATCAGATCCTCATGTGTGTCCAACATGCTCTTACCCAACAGTGAAGTTCTAATCTAGAAGATAGCTTAGAATTAGCTGAGCCGAGCTCCCGACCTGATCTAGATTAGGTTGGCCTCTAACTATTAGCACTTCTTTTTCTTGCCTATGTTATATCATACTCTAGACATACAGCCATCAAGCGACATGTGCCTTCTGACACAATGTTCTAAAATGATTCTTTCTTTTTCGTACTGGATATTCTTTGTCCTTTTTACCCTTTTTTAGTATGATTCATGTAACATAATTGTAAAATAGCCTTTTGTCTTTTCATACGTATAAAATAACCTTAGTGGGAAAGTATATAAACCCTCACTTTCCTTGTATGCAAACATTTAACTTTTAATACAGAATTATCCACTTTGAGTAATGTTAGTGTTCTTGTTATCATTCAACCCTTATCTATTCCCTTTAGCAAGGAGTAGTGTTGAGTAACCCTTCAATTCGGACCGATATGTCATATCTGGCAGATTATTGGCCAAGTAGGATCAAGTGGTGTGTTATATCCATTCGGTAGCTACCCGAACTTTGCTAGGTTTTTCTTTGTTTCTTTTTAGTTCATTTCATTATACTGCCTCTCCATGTGTCCGACCTTGGAGATGCATCACATACCCTATATCTTAACAACATAACCTTGCTGCTTTATCAGAAGCATGTCATAAGCCTATACCTTTGTTATTAGTGTTGATTGTTATATGTTTGATCCTACATTTACTTCTAATTGCAATTTCTCAACTCCTTATTTGATTAACCTAGATTAGAGTAGCAAGTAGTATTCGATACTTAGATAAGCACTTCTCCCCATGGAAATTACCTTGTAAATACCCACTAGTTTCATTATTACATACGACCCAACATACTGGTCAATTAGTACAACACATTTTCAAATCTATCATTTTCATTAGTGTTCTATGTCATTAGTTAAGCTTTAGCACTGTTTTTGGGTAGAAGGCAATTGCTCTAATATTAGATAAACCAAGAACTCTAAAACTAGGCTTTAGTTGTAGTTCTAGTTGTTAGTTGTAGTTGATTACGTAGTGTAAATTTTGTTAATTTTGAGTAGTTCAATTGTCAAAGTTCTTATCTTTATTTGTTTCTTATTTAATTGAGCTGATTTTGCTATTTTCTTGTTAATTTGAACTATTTTAAGTATAGAGTTTGAAACTTTATTGCCGGATTTATTTGTTGACTGCTAAATTGTTCCTAGTCTACTTGTTGTCTAGCTAAGAAAAGTGCTATTTAGATATTTGTATTAGTGTTTGTAGGTTGTAGTTTGGTGGTTCAATTGGACCTGGAAGGAGTAGATTTAAGACTTATTGGTTTCTATGTGAAGGGGAGTAAGAGAAGTATTTAAGGAATTTGACCATAAGATAGACTAAACATTTCATCGTATGATAATATAAAGGAGAAGAGTACAATTTAGAGATATGGATAATCAACAAGGACTCTTTAATGAAGGAAACAAAAATAGAGTTAATGGGAATGGAGCTCATGAAAATGGAAATGGTACTAATTAAGCCCTTTGGGAATATTGTGTTTCAAATTTGAATGATGTCGTACCACTAATCATTTGGCCAATTGTTCAAGCAAACAATTTCAAACAAAAGCTAGCTTTGATCCAGATGGTATAACTTCATCAATTCGGTAGATCACCATCCAATGATTCCCATCAACACATTCAAAACTTTTTGCAATTATGTGTTACAATCAAAACAAATAGGGTGTTTGATGATTCCATTTGCCTAAGGTTATTCCCATTTTCATAGAGAGATAAAGTTGATCCCATCAGCACATGGGATCAACTTTTCCCATTGAGTAAGATTGCAAAGATGAGAAATAATATTACTATGTTTTGGTAGATTGATTGAAAGTCACTATTTGAAAGTTAGGAGAGATTTAAGGAGTTATTAAGAATGTATCTCGATCATGGCCTTTCTGTATGGAGTATTGTGAGTACTTTCTATAATGTTTTGGGATATCGTTTTAGGATGATGGTTGATGTAGCTGTTGGAGCCACGATCATGAACAAGAGTGTTGAAGAGGCTTATGATATGTTTAAACAAATGCCAACCATATGTCAACCCATGCTCATGGTTAGCATTCTTAGAGAGCATAACCAAGAAGCGCGGCGAGTATATGAGAAGAAGAAGAATTAAATCTACTTAAGAACAATTTGCCTTACTCACCATCTAGCTCAAATAAATAAATAAAAAGCCAACCAAGTCAACTGTTTTAATGCTTGTAAGCAACCTTATGATTATTGTTGTATGTATGGGGGAGTACATTATGCAAGCACTAGTTGTCAAACTAAGAACTCCTTTGCCCCATAAAGAGAAATTCAAGAGAAGCAAGCTAATGTAATGGAGAATTTCAATAATGGTAGAGGAACTATAACCCTTACTCAAGTATACATGACCCAGGCTGGAGATACCATCCAAATTTATCATGAGGAGGAAATCAAGGAAGAGGATTTAATACAGGTTTTTAAGGACATAGGATGCAATTTGGCCAGCACCAATCACTACCTTTGCCTCTATCCACATAGAAATCGAAGAAAGAGACCATTAAGGAATTAATGAAGAGTTTTATTTAGAAGTGTAATATGAGGATGAATGTACAAGAGGCCTCACTACAAGATCTACAAGAAATTATAGCTTAGCATGATGAAAACATGACAAAGAGACTATTAGGGCAACTACCTAGCAACATCGAATGAAACTTGATAGACTAAGCTAGAACATCTAGTGGGAATGATAAAGAAGCTAATGTAGGAGAGAAGGAGTTATACTATAGTGGGAAGCAAATATTTAGAGGACAATATATGAGGTCTGAGGATCTTGTTGAGGGATAGATTGAGACCATAGATGAGGACATGTTCACACCATAAAAAAAAAAAAAAGAAACTGATAGCTGAACTCAAGGGGTATATACATGATGAAATGGAAGAGGAATCTAAAGAAGAAGAAGAAGCATTGAGTAATGATGAGATGTATAACATGGACAGGATGAATAGAGTGAAGGGAGATAATGAAGAAGGGGATCCAAGTAGAGAATGTTGAAGAGGATCCTAGTGTATGTGAAGAAATGGATAATGATGACTTAAAAGAAGGGGATTTTCAAAATTTTGAGAAAGAAAATCCAATGAAGTCTGAATTGGAGAATGAGATTGGCACTAATTTAGAGGAGAAACCTAACATTGATGAATTCAAAATTTTAGACATGGTGCTTGAAGAGAAGGGTGCCATTGGCTTTCAGTTTGCACATAGATTAGATGATCTAAGGAAATCTACTCTGTCATGTACCATTATGGATAGGCTTTTTCCAAGAGTTCTTTTAGACATAGGTGTAACAAATAGTTTTATGTCAAAAAAAGCTATGCAAGAATTGGAGTTAGAAAGTTTCACAAGGAAAGCCCATATTACATAAGGACCAATGATAGGGTTTAGACAAAATCGTTAGGAAAGCTTCACTCCATACCAATGAATGCAAGACCATGTCACTTCCTTATTGACTTCATCATGATGGACATGAAAGATGAAGATTGATCGTTAGTTTTCAGGAGATCGTTCTTAGCCATTTTTAGAGTAATCTTAGATATAAGAGAGGTAATCATTTTGGAAAGTGAAGAGTGAAAGGTGATGCTCTAAGTTAAAGAATGAATTCAACAATTGAGAGAAGGAGATAAAGATTTAGATCTAGAAGTAGAATTAAAAAAAAAAAAAGGTTGCATGAGAAAGAGAAGGGGTTATGATGAGCAGGGAGAATCGAGTAGAGGTTGGGGAGATGAACAACATGGGCCCTAGAGATTAGATGAGGATCTACCATGAGGCAAACATCAAGAAGCCAGGTTGAAGGCTTAAAAACAAGTGCTTAGCGAGAGGCAACCCAACGCATCATCTTTTCCCAATCCTTCTATTTAGTTATGTTTCTTTTGTATTACATAGGCACTTATGAATTATTAAAGGAAAGTCAAATCTATCATCTAAAGGCACCATCAAAGGAACCCTAGAGAGGACTCAAGGACTTCAAATACACCAAGAAACCAAGGGAGCTCTGGTCTAACTTTTCCTCTTTTACTTTTCAAGCATGCATGTGTTGAATATATTTCTTGAACTTAAAGTTAGGGGTAAGGAGGATTAGACATGAATTATGAAGCTGTGTGGTTCTAATTGGGCATTAATGATCAAATTTATTCATGCAAAATTATCCCTTCAGTACATCTAAAAAGATGATCTTTTTCTAAAAGTTGGATAATATTCCCTCACACTCAATGTTTTTCATGTCAAGTATGTCATTCTTCTTATTAAAGTTTGTGTGAATAAAAGTAGAAGGAAGTGATTAGGGCTTGAAATTTTGAATGAATCCCCTTATGAATTAGTCATGAATGCTTCTCAATACTTTATAATTAATTAAAAGAATCTTTGTTTTGTTATGCTTAATTTCGGTGTAGTTTAGAGATTTGAAGTTCGGGAAACATACTTTGTGTTAGGTTTTTCTATTTTCGAAAGTCATCCATTTATAAACACCATTTCTTTGAGGAATCTAGTAGTTTTCTATTGTCCTATGAACCAAAGTAAGCACTAGATTTTACCTAAATACTCCTTAACAAATGTATAATGAATGCCCCAGAAGAAAGGATAAATGAAATAAAGAAATGATGGGAATTAAGCAAAAATCATTACCGAGTAAAGTTATGATTCCATCACAAAAAAAAAAAAAAGAGAAAAGGTAAAGAAAAAAAGAAGAAAAATGAAAGAAATAGAAAAAAAGTTGAAAAATTGAAAATATAAAAAGAGAATAATGGGTAAGAAATGAAATTTATAATAACATCGAGGAGGCAAAGTAAGGCATGATTTACTAGTCACTCTTTTTGCATGGCATTAACATACTCATGAGCCCAATAAGGAAGAAGCATATACGCATGGGACAACAATTGAACACCTAGAACTCTCATTTAGTTTGGAATATTAGAATTGACTTCAAATTTCCTAAGCTTAACTTAAAGGGAATGTTAACGTTTTTAGGCATTGATTCCTGAATTAATTGCACAGTTTTTTATCTATATGCATTTGATAGGTCACAAGTGGAACAAATATGACTCCACTTCTAAAAAGTTTTATGCCAAATTGGATCATGCAAACTTTGCAATTTCAATGAAATGGCATACTTCCTGTTGACAGTCGATTTTCACCTTATAACATTATTCGTTTACTTGGCTAACGAGAGGTCAATTACTTTGTTTTCAACTGGTGTTGACTAAAGCTCAACCCATTCATTAGGCCTTGAAGTCGAGCCTATTAACTCATCTAATTTAAACTTACGAAAGTGGCACAAACAATTATGATCTAGTATGATCTCATTAAATAACTGCCCACCATTCCTATATCTTCAGCATGTGTTTGATTATGAGATCTCCACGTATCCTATTATTGATGATTAACTATAATTTCATCCACCCAATTTTCGCCTATAAATATAAAGAGGAGGCATTGTAAGAACTCTCTTACAATCCTAAACTTTATACTTATCTTAACTCTCTCAAAACACATTTACTGACTTAGGCATCGGAGCGATTATATCGAACTGGCCCCAGTGCCACTTAGTTTTCTATGTTTTTGCAAGAACTAGATCCTACCCCAAAATCACTCAACAACATTTGGCGCTATCTATTTTTCATTACACACCTACATAGCAAGGATGAGAATGATCAAAAGTACAGGTGTTAGTTCTTTACCCCACCACCAAGTAAGGGGAAGTCGACATACTAACAAACAACGTTTGGCTAAGTTGGGGCTAAGTTGGAGTAACTTTGCCTCAACTTAGCCAACTTAGCCAAGGAAAACCAAGAACTTAACAAAAAAATATGATGAGATCCTTATCTTTCTTCATAGAAATATTTCGAGAATAGTGGAGACTCAATCTACTCTCTTGAATTATTGAAAAAGTAAGCTAAAGTTACAATGGGATCTTCAACCCTTACTCTTAAGAAAGATGTCAAGGGAAAAAAACCATAGCAGGTACACCCTGCTAGACCCTCGCATATTAGCACCCTTATGATGATCAGTAAACTATTCCAAATAAAGAAGAGCCCTTTCTTCCTTGAGATTTTGGATGAAGTTATACTACGACACATCAAGCTACCATAATTTGAAACTTATGGTAGAGTAAGAGATCCTAAAGATCATCTTAAGTGCTACCGCACCTTGGTTACGTTGTACGGCTTGAGTGATGTCATGGTTTACCAAAATTTTCCCTCAATATTGAGGAATGTAGCTAATATATGGTTCAAACATCTAAAGCTAGACATAATCTCATGTTTCGAGGATTTAGTAGAAGTGTTTTTCTAACACTTCCTTGCAAGCAAGCTTCCTGTTAAGGATTTTTTTATCCTTAACATGATAAAGCAAAGATTAGTCGAATCTATCAAGGACTATCTAGCCAAGTTTATGGCTAAAATGGTCTAAATCCCAAAGCTAAATATGATTGTTACTCTCAACACAATTATCAATGGTATTAAACCTTATAGAAACTTTTTCAAGTCTCATAAAAAATAAGCCGAGAACATTTACTGAGTTCAAAGCCAAAGCCAAAGCTACATTACATCCACCAGGAAGACAATATTAAGGCTCGTTAAGAGGTTGATCAAAGTAGAGGAGATAAAAAAGGTGACAAGAAGAAGAGTATGAAAGATTGACTTGTAGCGAACGACGATCAATGTTCTAACACCGAGAAAAAGAGGCCATGCATCCTGACATATTCTGTCCATACACCACTTAATTGTCTAATTGTAGACATATTGATGGAAGTGTATGGCCAAAGAGGTGTGTTGCAATTGCTGGAGAGAATGAGAGGAAATCCTTCAAGACTAAATTCAAATAAATACTACGATTTTTACCACAATAGAGGTCATAATACTAACAAGTGTATCTAACTCAAATGTGATTGAGGATGCAATCCAGTGAAGGAATTTGAGTAAGTTTCTTGCATACAATGCCAAAAACATAGAACGACTAACTCAAAGGAGACATGATGAGTAGGAGAATATCACGCAGCCTTCTCAGGCCATGAAAGATACGAGAGACAGAAGTAATACCAAAGCACTGTATAGTATAATAAATACTATTGTAGGTGGATGTTCTACCTTAAGCTGATCTAGCTCTTCGGGCTCATCTAGTGCCATACATTATGTATGTAATGTGTAAGGCGAGAAGGAAAAGGTCGACAATTCAATATCTTTTTCAGAAATGGATTTTGAGGGCATTCAAAGATCTTAAGATGATGCACTAGTAATTAATGCAAGAATTACCAACTTCGAGGTCAAAAAGATTCTAATTCATACTAGAAGTTTGACAAATATCATTTTTCAACACGCTTTTGATCAGATGAGGCTGAAAATCAAAGTGCAATTGAGATCTTATGACTATGATCTATATGCTTTCAATAATCAGCCTATTCGGGTTAATGGAGTAATATCTCTTCCTATCAAAATTGAAGACGACGAACATATTGCCGAAGACAAGACAGATTTTCTTGTAGTCAAGTATTGATCCCCATATAATATGATTATAGGTTAGTCATATCAGCATTTACTTGGCATAGTCCCTTCCATTGCGTATCTCAAAGCCAAATTCCCCACTCCTCGTGGAGTTGGTGTGTATAGAGGGGACCAACAACTAGCAAGATCCCTATATATAAGGGTGTTGCGCCGAGAAGAAATCTTTCAAGTTGAAACTTATCCAGAACAAAAATCAGTCGGCATAGAGAATGCCGAAGAAGAGATGGAAGAGATTCCATTGGGAAAAGATCTAAGGAGGACGACTAAGATAGGGAAATCGTTGGTAATAGACATCCACCAAAGCCTAATTAATTTCTTGCTGGATAATGCCAATATCTTTACATGGTCTCCTGCGGATATGCCAAGTATTCCTAGAGATGTTATAACATACAAACTTCATATCAATCTTAATGCGAAGGTCATTCAACAAAGAAAAAGGCATTTCGCTCTTGAACGGTAAGTAACCATAAAAGAAGAAGTCCAAAAGCTACTTAAGGCAGGGTTCATTAGGGAAGAGCTTTATCTGACTTGGCCAACCAATTGTGTGTTAGTTAAGAAGTTTACAACAAATGACATATGTGCATAAACTTCATGGATTTGAACAAGACCTGCCCCAAAAACTATTTTCCCTTATTAAGAATAGACCAATTGGTTGATTCGATTGCTAGACATGCCTTTCTATCCTTTATGGATGCGTTTTTTTTGCTACAATCAAATCAAAATGAATGAGGAGGATGAGGTTCAAACATCATTCATCCCCAACTTCGGGACGTATTATTATACGATGATGCCTTATGAGCTAAAAAGTGTAGGTGCGACATATTCAATGCCTTGTCACCAAAATGTTTAAGCCCTAAATTCACCGTAACGTTGAGGTATATGTCAATGACATGATAGTAAAAAGAACATCAAAAAGATAGCATCTTATTGATCTTGAAGAGACATTCAGTACTCTTAGAAGATAAAATATGAAGCTGAATCTACATAAATGTGTTTTTAGTGCAACTTCAGGAAATTTTTTAGGATATATGGTCACCCATCATGGTATTAAAGCAAATCCAAGAAAAATTGATGCAATTAGAAACATGAAGTCTCCTTGCATGATCAGGGAAGTTCAAGAGCCGACTGGGCGGGCAGTTACCCTTAACAAGTTTGTATTGAGAAGTGCAAATAGATGTGTAGAATTCTTCAAAATTTTAAAGAATCTAAAAGATTTTAAGTAGACAGATGAATGTGAAAGAGCATTCGGTGAATTGAAAAAGTTTCTTGTGTTACTACCAATACCCTCTATACTTATTCTTGAAGAAAATTTATATTTATATCTATCAGTTAGCAACCGAGTACTCTTCTCTATCTTGGTTCAAATCAAAGGCAAGGAGCATAAACCAATTTATTACATGAGCCGTGTTTTACAAGGACCAAAACATTGATATATAAAAATTGAGAAATTTGTATTGGAGGTAGTTCTCTCGGCAAGGAATTTGAAATCATACTTCAAGGCTCATTAAATTATTGTCCCTACTAATCAGTCTTTACAACAAGCTTTATAACAACTAGATTCCTTGAGGAGGAGGATGAAGTATACCTTAGAGCTGAGTGCCTTTGGTGTATAATACAAACCCAGAATGGTATTAAAAGCTCAAGTGTTGGTAAATTTTCTAGCCAAGTTCATAGGTAAAGAGGACAGCGTAGAGATTGTCGAGAAGCCAATATGGAATTTATATGTCGATGGTTCTTCGACTAAGGAAGGAAGTGGTATGGGTCTTATTCTATAAGAACCCTACAATGTTAAGGTTAATTATGCTTTGAAGTTTGGATTTCCAGCCAGCAACAACGAAGTCGAATATGAAGCCTTAATAGCTAGACTTAGATTGGCAAAGGAAATTGGTGCCAAGAAGATCGAATTTTTTTCTTACTCGCAACTCATTGTAAATCAAGTCAAGGAGAGTTATGCGGCAAAAGAGGAAGTGATGAGCAAGTACTTACTGATAGTACAAATGCTCATAGAAGAGTTTCAGTCCTTTTTGATCCAGAAAATACCAAGGAGTAAGAACATTACAACCAACAAGTTGTCAAAGTCAGCCAACATGGTACTCCCCGATTTAAATGACAAGTCTTTGTTGAGTTCCTCCCTAATAAGAGTTTATAAACTATTCATAGAGCTATGAACTAGCTCCTTGCTCAAAGGAGAGGTCTTGGATGGCCCTAATCATAGATTAGCTAAAGGACGAAATTTTCCTTAAAGATAAAAAAAAAAAAAAAGGCTTGGAGGATGATTTATCAAGCTATAAATTATACATTGATAGACGATCAATTGTACAAATGCAGCATTTCTTAACCTTACCTTTAATGTCTTCCTCCAAAAGATGTACAACAACTACTATCTAAGTGATAAGTGTAAATTATTTTACACTTTCAAATCATATTTAGGCATAAATTGTTCATAATTATGATTTAATTCTTAAGTTTTGGTACTCAATTGTATAATTTATTAATTTCAAATGAATTACGAGCAAGGAGATGAAATTTACATAAGAATAAAAACTTTTATGTCAATCACGGTCGTGAGGAGAAGACAACATTCAAGTAGAAACAACAATTATTCAATCACGGGTGTGATGAAGAATGATTGCAATGACTAGCACTAATTACACCCTCAATCATGGGCATGATTGAAGAAGCACTGATGATCCCCTTATCAATCACGGCCATGATTGCATAGCAGGAGAATGATCACGCCCTCAATTACGAGTATAATTGGTTGTAATGAAGTGACGAGGAGTTCACGTCCACTATCATGGTTATGATTAGTGTAAAATCTTATTTTTCGAGATTATCACTCCCTAAGTTATGAGCGTGATAAGAGTAGACACAACTATTCTTCTTCAACTTTTTCACACAAACCAGTGCATGGAAAATGTTTTAACATCAAGTGATGTCTTGAAGTACTATATTTAAGTTCGTTGATGGGAAGAATATAAATATACCGTGACTTTTGAGAAGTGGAAATGAAGAGAGGAAACATCAAAACAAATACCAACAAGAAACACAGGAGATCATAGAATTAAGACCATTAAGTTTTTATTATTCAAGTTCCTAGGGTAGTGATACTATCAAGTGAGTTTGTGTAACATTCTTCATTAACTTCGAGAGAATTGTGAAGAATATAGTGTCTGTATACTGTTGTACCAGAATCCTCCAAGTGAATCAAAAGGAGCTTTGTTCTTTTTTCTTCTTTTATGTTTGTTTTAATTCCTTTTTCTTATTTCTTTGTATTTTTCCTTTTTTCTATCATGTGTGAATGACAAAATAAGGTTTATGAACTCATTTTAACATGAATAGATTGTGAATTGTTACTATTCTTAATAATTATGAATTTTTAGTGATTAAAACTTTATATAAGTTGAGATAGTGTAATGCACAATACAATCTGACAGCAGATCTCAATATAATACGTTGAGAGACAATTCTGTTGAGTAAATCTTAATCACTAGAATGATCTACTCCTATTAATAGGGATATTATTAGGAAGTTCACTGCATATTTAGGGAATTCAAGGATTAGTAAGTTTTTAATGCAATCTTAACTTGTCCATTTTTTAGAAGAGATTCTAAGGAATGCAATCGGGATTATAATTGAGTAATTTTAAGAAAAATACTCATGAATAGAGAATTCTTGCAGATGAGTAATTATTAGGATGGATAGTTTATAAGCCATGTTAATATGATGGAGTAAATATGCTTTATAAATTGCTATTTTTGTGTCATAATTTTATCTGTTGTGTTTTCTTGGTGTTATTTTAGAATTAGTACAGTTTAGTTATAGAGAGTAGTTAAATTATTTCATCAATTCAATTGGTAGCTAGTTAATAGGAAGAATATTTAGTACTAGTGTTTAAATCATTTTCCTAATAGAGACTACCCTATACTTATCCATACTAACAAACAATAGGTACATTTCCCTATTTAACCGAGCAAATGATAAAATATAGGAATCCAATTTATAAAACTCGAATGCTCTGCTTAGAGGCGATCACCGAGCTATATGACAGTATTTGCAACAACCATGTGAAGGGACAACATTATATGTCCATGTACTATGGCTTAGCTATTATTAACTGACAATAAAGGATGATGCAAGACCTTTTGTTTGGCAATGTCTACAATGCTAGAAACATGAGGCACTGAGTTATGTGCCTCTTACTAAACTGTGCAACCTTATCAGTCCCTAGCCCTTTGCCCAATGGAGGTTAAACATACTCGGACCATTTCCCAAGTCTATAGCCTAGTGGTAATTTGTAATTATTGCCATGGATTATTTTACTAAGTGGTTGGACGTTGAGGCATTAGTGAGAATCACTGAAAAAAAGGTAGAGGCTTTTGTTTTCAACTTCATTATATCGAGATTTGGGGTCCCATTTATGATAATCACTGATAATAGACCACAATTTAACAATGATAAATTTTAGGCATTTTATGAGAAACATGACATTTATTTGAATTACATGTCCGTAGCACATCCTTAAATGGGCAAGTGGAAGCCGTTAATAAGATCATTTACATAGCTTGAAGAGAAAAGTTGATCAAGCTAAAGGTAAATAGGTTAACGAATTGCTAAATGTTTTAAAAGGATATCGGACTACCCATAGGACTACAACAGGAGAAACACCCTTTAGATTGGCGTATGGTATGGAGGCGATATTGTCGATTGAATTAGACTTACCCAATCTTCGCACACAAAATTTCGACGTAATGGCTAACCATGTTGGTCTTATGACCGATTTGGATACTATTGAAGAAATAAGAGATGTTACAAGGGCAAGAGTTACAATGTACCAAATAAACAAGGTGTTTCGGCCTAGAGATCTAGTTTACAGGAAATTAGAGGTGATTAGCGCACAAGATAAATAAGGGATGCTTGACATAAATTGGGAGGATCCTGTTAGGAGCCAAGAGATCATAGGTGAGGGAGCCTATTGACTAGAAAGGTTGAATGGAACAATCATCCCTCGCGCATAGAATGTCGAGAATCTAAAGCTTTATTTTACTTAGTTTCTTTAATGTTATTCCCCTTTCTAAACTTTATAAGATAACAGCCTACAATTTGTTTTGATCATGAATGTTCATTCCAAGTTTTATTAGCATCACTACTTTTTGTCATGTACGTTCTTGACTTACACATGATTACCGGATTAATAGATTTCTAGCTATACGATGAACGAACTGCTCAATTGCTGAAAATTAGTGATGATCTTAATGAATCACACCAGTTTACATCCTAATATTAATATGTGTGAAATAAAACATACTGAATAATAATAACGTGCGTGAAATAAAACATTCTAAATATTAATAACACGCATGAAATAAAACATGTGAAATATTAATAATGTGCATGAAATAAAATGTGTTGAATATTAATAACGCACGTGAAATAAAATGTATCGAGAAATAATGATGTGCATGAAATAAAACATGCCATATATTAATAACGCGTGTGAAATAAAACCTGCTGAAAAACAATAATGCATGTGAAATAAAATGTGCCGAAAACTAACAAGTCATGCATGAAAGAAAATGTACATGATATTAATAATACGCATGATATCAAATGGTCAGTAACCAACCGAATCTTATTCATACAACTTGTATAGAAACAAAGTACATTAACAATCTTAAGACTTTGAAATGTTTTTAGATTAAGCAAAGGCATTGTCTTGATCAGAAGATGGTAGGACTCTATTGGAGCTTATCTCTTTTCTGGCACTAGGGGTTTTAGAGTAAGTGGATGTTTCTTTACGGATATTAGGGGGTCTCCTTGGATGATCGTTCCTCGTCATCATCAAGGTCTTCAATATGAGCTTCATTATTATCACCCTACCTTTATGCCTCAGTTTCTACATCTTTGGCAACTTCTTCATCACCACTACTAACGTTGTTATCATCAACGCCAATGAAATCCAAACACAAAAGGTCATAGTTAGAGGGAATCTTTAAAATCTCCTTTATTGCTACTTGGACCCCCTTTGATAACTCTTTCCTCATCAACTTCTTGAACTACTGACTGGGAGTCACGATTTCCAACACTTCTTCGACAGAAGGAATTTTCTTCATTACCTCCTCTAATTCGATAACCTGAGAGCAGAGTCTTGAGCCGTTTGTCTCCAACTCTTTAATTTTCATCCTAAGCCTATTCTCTTCATCGCTCATTAAACTAATTGTTTAACCTAACCCTGAGCATTCTTCTTTTTTCTTTCCAAACTCCTCCTTTAGGTCTTCAATCTCCTTGTATTGTTCCTCGCTCTTGACCTTGAGACTCAAGACTTCATCGACCACCAGCACATGCACCAATTTCTCGACACTAAGCTTATCCTGATATTTCTTAGCATCCATCTCCACCTTGATTCTTGCATTCTCAACCACCATGGTTTGAGCCTTCGATGACTTCTATGCTTCTTCGATTTTTTGCAATCAGTTGGCAATGAAAAATGATGAATCGATTGGACCTCTCAACAGAGCAACATGTAAATATTACCTTCTTCATTTCCCTATCAACTTCATCCAAAGCAGTCAAAACATGGCTACTAATCTGCATGAAGACAATATTTCATTAGCAACAAAAACAAGAGCTAGAAATAAAGAGGTATTTGGTACTTACATCATACAAATTTGCGACAATGTGTCCTCTATTGTAACCACTAACTGTATCCATATCCTTTTTTGCAATCTCCCTATCCCTTGGAAGAATGACTCCTTCCATTAAGGCTAAAGAGTTTATCCTATTACCTAAGGCCAAGTCAATATGCAGGATGTTCTATCATTAGTATGGCACAAAGTACTTGCCTAATTTACGATTTAGAATGAACTCAATAGTACTAATGCCGAGAGCCTTATTCTTTTGAGCTTCTTTCAACCTCTCGTCCAAGGCCTTTAATTTCTTAGATGGAGGTTAGTCAGTAAGCTCCTTCCTACTTGTTTTACTAGGACTCAACTCACTGTCTGCTCAGTGTGATAACCCCTTGGTAGTCTCATAAGGGATGACCTGAGTCCTACTGCAACCAATGATCTCTCGGCTATAATCTCTTAGTACTTCCTTTAGAGGAATATTTTTCGAGGAAGGGATTACTTCAACTTGTGTGGCCTCAACGGCTCTAATTTTTTCTGTCCCTGTAGCTTGTCAATAGACAGGGTCACCTTTTTTTAAGCAACTACTTGCTTTATTGCTTTCTCCTATGCAACTTTCTTTGAAGTGAGCGGCTGGGTAACAGGTGCTTCAATGCCTACTCGTTTGTCGAGTTTTGATTTTTTGACCTTTGCTTGGGCTAATAGTTTAGTGAGATCTACATTGTTTACACCCATGTTTGTGATAAAAAGTAGAAGCATTAAGAATAGAAAACAGAGAGAAATCAAGAACTTGGGAGACCCGTACCAAACGAAGCTCAAAGGTGACTATCCTTCCCCCAAGTCATGAGAATGACTTTTCACTTATAGCTCAACTTGACATGATAACTGCTTAATAACATACCTTCTTTCTCGAAAAAGATTAGTTCCCCGTTTTCATACTGCCTTATTATTCTCTTAGCATCTTAGAAGAACATTTTGTTCTTCTTCCTTTCTTGGATCTTTTTTGCCATGGTAGCATCATTTAGCATCAATTCGATACCTTTGTTACAGATAGGCTTCGTCCATTAGGTTTAAAAATCCAATTCTTCATCCAATATAATGGACACGGACTTGTTGGACCACTTGTCGATTTTAGACTCCAACTCATTTATGAATTTTCGCCCATGCTTAGCAACCGCAAAATACTAACCATCGGGTTGCCTTCTTATTGTAAAAAAAATCTAAATAATTAAGGCATAGCCCTAACTTCAACCTCTTCACAAACTATTTCAAAAGCTACGAGAAGTTGATAAGTATTTGGTGAAAACATGCTTGTCGCAACTCGAAAATAATTAAAGAATTGCTTAATGAAAGTAGAAAATGGGAAGCATAGTCTAAAATCGAGGTATTTCAAATAAATATGAAACTCATGCTCCCTCGGAAAGCACTCCCTTTCATCCTCCCTCGTCCTCTGTAGATTCCATATTTCAGGAAGATCTTGTCAGTATTTATTGTATTTTGAAACAAGTGTTTTATCAGCACCATTTGCCATTCCATCTGGTGAATCGCTAAAATAAACTACATTATTGTACAAATACCTGGCTATGTAGCTTCTTTCTTTATCATTTGGATAATTATCTACTAGAAGAGAGTTTATACAAGTGAGTTTTTCCCATCGTGCTATCAGTTGAGCTACTCATGGAATACACCAACTCATTCCTTTTTTTTTTTTTTTTACGGAGGGTGGGGAGGTAGCTTTGATCTTCATTGCCTCAAAATCTAAAAGTACAAGTTGATGAACGACGCTATGAACCATACTTGATTGATGTTATGCATAGAAAAGTATGGATTAAGATAATGAAGATGGGATCTTTAGGGAAAATAAGAACTTAGATAGTTAATGAAGATCATGATAGAATGAAGAAAATTTGTGTGTGTGAAGAAATCCCTTATATACGAACTGATTTTCATCATAACCTTAGCTTACTTTTGATAGGAATATGTTTTTGGTTAAAGCATGGATTGATGCTGCATGTTGTATTGTTAGAGATCTAACGGTTATCCTATTAATAGCAATTACTATCCCTGTAGCATCATGATAGCTAGCGTAACAGCTATCATGCATATCACCATAGGAGGAAATTTAAAATGCTACAACCTTTTGTTTAGAATATGATTCATCACGTCTTGAAATAAAATCAAAACTCTTCACATCACTCGACTTCCAATCATCTCATTATGCTCTTAACCATTCAGTCCCATCCACCCTCCTAAATTGGATATTAAACTTTGTTTACTCCTGTATTAGAGTTCATGACCATGGGAGTCGAGGGGCAAATATTAACAGTCAATTTTCACCTTATAACATTATTGATCTACTTAGCTAACGAGAGGCCAAGTTACTTTGTTTTCGGCTGGTGCCAACTGAAGCTTAACCCATTCGATAGGCCTTAAAGACCAACCTATTAACACATCTGGTTTAAACTTAAGAAAGTGCCATGAACAGTTATGATCTAGTACGATCTCATTACATAACTACCTACTATGTCTATATCTGTAGGATGTATTTGATTATGAGATCTCCATGTGTCCCACTATTGATGATTAATTGCCCAATTTTTGCCTACAAATATTAAGAGGAGGCATTATAAGAACTCTCTTATAACCCTAAACTTTATACTTATCTTACGTCTCTCAAAACACATTTACTGACTTAGGCACTGCAGTAGCTACACTAGACTAGTCCCGGTATCACTTAGTTTTTTGTGTTTTTGTAGGAACCATATCCTATCCCAAAATTACTTAACAACACTCCCAATTATGACTAAGTGTAAAGGAAATGCGTGGTTGTTGTCTCTTTTGTACAAATCAATTTCAGCACTTGCTTAAGGACAAGTAAGGTTCTAAAGTTAATGGTAGTGACCATAACTCAAAATAGACAAAATTTCCCTTACTTTAAAACCTACATTGTGCATAAAATTAAGAGAGATTAGTGAATTTTATATAAAAATGAAGTTTGTGCACAAAATGGATCAACCTAAATAAAATTGATATAAATACATGAAAAAGATTCATTTTTTATTGAATTTTATTAATTTCATTTTACACCTAGAGGAGTAAGGGGGCTACCATGGTCTTGGAAGCCCTCATTGGTTGATCAAGGAGCTAAAAATGAAGAAGTGTGAGAATTGAGCCCATTGACAATTGGTAGCCATGCTATCGATTGATTGTATGCCTTGAAGTGTCAGGGTTATGATGACTAGATAGGTGGTCGATTGTTAACAAAGAAGATGATCAAGTAGAAGCATCCAAAAGGGAATCAACTATGTCGATTGATTAATACCCTCCTAACTATCGGTAAAAGAAAGTACGAATTAAGGTTTATCAAAAGTAAAACCTTAATCTAAAACATCGCATTTCATAAAATACGGAAGCAGAGTTAAGCCGACAAGTGTCTACCAATCAATCAGGTAACCTATCTTACTGATCAATCAGCAGCTCAAAATTATGACTACTTGCATTTCCCATAAAAATGATTAGCCATAATTAGGATTTCTTTAGGGTTTAGTATAATTTTACAAGTTTATTTTTGTGTTTACTATATTTATATTATTTGTATGCTATTTAGCACTTATTCTTAAGAGTTTTATGTAGTTTGTGTTACATTTATAGTGGATTTAAGTTGGTTTTCCCTCTTAATTTGTTGAAACTAGGTGTGACTAAGCTTGTTTTTGTAGGTTCATGATAATGTGGAAGATTTAGTTGGTGAAATTTTGTAGTTTTGATATGAGTTTGTGTATTTAATTGGGATTTTGGTGTTTGACATTCTATTATAAGCTTGTTAAGGTGCTAGAAATTGGTCTTCTTAATTAGGTATATATAGTTATGAGACCAAGAGGAGAGTTGTGTAAATTCCAACTTATGTCGATGAGCTCAAAGAGTGTTAATGAATGGATTTTCTATAACCATGAGAACAAACAAAGATTTGGAGAAAGACCCCATTGAATTCACATTGTTTTATGCGGTTCTAGTGGACTAAGATAGGTTATGAGATCGAGAGGAGATTAACCCCTTGGTTTTTAAAACCAAAACACTTAATTTGCAATAGGAATTTTTAGCCGATTGTGTAGGAAAACGAGACTAAGAAGAGATTGACCTCATAGTTTTTACAACTAGATTACTTAATTCATGATAAGAATTATGTGTTTAGCTGATCGTATAGGAAAATGAGATTGAAGGAAGATCTTCTACTACATAGTTGAGTGAAATGCACTATCTGAGATTAAACTTAAGTAAATTCGATCAAAACCCACTTAAAGACCATACCCGATATCTTAACAACACGACCTCATCGCTTCATCAGAAGCATGTCATAAGTCCACACCTTTGCTATTAGTATTAATTGTTATATATTTGTTCTTACATTTACTTTTAATTGCTAGATTAGAATAGCAGGTGGTATTTGGTATTTAGATGAGCACTTCTCCTTGTGGAAATGACTTAGTAAACCTCACCAATTTTATTATTGTACATAACCCGACAAGCTGGTCAATTAGTATGATACGTTTTCAAATCCATCATTTTTATTAGTCCATGTTGTTGGTCGTTTGGAATGTATTGCTATTGTGTCATACCATTTGGCCTAAGAATGCCGGAGTGACATACTAGCTGCTTGTCAAGAGTCTAAGATCATATTAGTAACTTGCAAGAGACATGTGATACACTACAATGGTATAGTTCTTGGGGTACATGGCTACCTAATGTGGGATTGGTAATTCCAAAAAGATATCTATGGTCTTAAATATGCAGCTCCTTACCAAGAACAAAGAGGTTCAAAAACTAACTAACATCATCATTACTCTCAACAAATTCGTCGCTCGCAATGCGAATTAATGTGTCGAATTTTTCAAATTGTTAAAACATCGAACTGACTTTAGGTACACCCCAAAATGCCAAAAAGCTTTTGATGACCTAAAGTAGTTCCTTACTTTGGCCTCATTCTTTTCAAAACCCATTATGAGAGAAGAGTTGTTCTTGTACCTCGTTGTTAGCCCTTAAACGCTCTCTTCCATCCTCATTCAAGCTGAAGGATGTGAGCATAATCCTGTAGATTAAGTCAACCATATCCTTCAAGGACTAGAGATAAAGTATTCAAGGCTGAAGAAGTTAGCCTTAGCTGTATTGATCTCGGTATGACCATTGAGAGCTTATTTTCAAGCATGTTAGGTAACAGTTCTTGTTAACCAACTTCTCTATAACATCCTCCATAGCCCAGATTCATCACAGCATATGATGGAATATGCATTAAAGCTCAGCGCATATGAGGTACGATTCAAACCTAGGCAAGCTTATAAAGGACACATTTTTGCTAACTTCATCATCAAATACTATCGAGCCTTGTTTTAGTTTTTCTTAATTTAATCTATATTAAGTCTAATCTACTTAATATAAATTACTCGATATAAAATTAACGAAAAACATTTTTCCCTAAAAAATGTTTTTAAAAATTAATTGGAGTCACCAACTAGTAAAAATTGATAAAAAAAAATAATAATAATAAGATTAGGGTTTTTTGGTAGAAAAATCCTAATCAAGTCACTAGTCTACGAATTTTCTAAAAAATTAATTTTGAAAAAATTTTAACGAGAAAACAAAGCTTGAAAACTAACCTATTAGGACAAAAGTCACCATATAGGAGCTCTAAAAAAAGTAATAATAATAAGTAATGAGCCTTACTTTTATAATTTTTGTAAAAATTAAAAAATGTGCATTTATATGAAAAATGCATGAAAGATGTTCTTTTTTAGCTTTTTATAACGAATTTTCCTAATAAAATAAAAAATCCAAATTTTATGATTGCCTTGAAAGTACTTATATACCTGTTAATAGGGATTAAACTAACATAGTTTTGCTTCTTTTTTTTTTTTAGAAAACTTTAGTAAATTGGCAAATTTTATTTATGAAAACAGGATAGGTTCATGTTTTTTAGCCATTTTATTTTTATTAAAAACCTAAGAGATCTAATCTTTGTTCCTATTTTTTTTTTTAAAAAAAACCCTAAAAAACTTAATTTTTGAAAGACCCTAAGTTAAAAAATTTTTATTTCATGAAAAGCCAACTAAGTGATAAAATCAATTTTTTTTTTCATAAAAAGTCCCTAAGATGCCTAAAAAATGCTAGTTTTACGAAAGATGCAATTTTTACAAAAAATTCCTAAAGTATGTAACTTTAATATGAAAGGCACAAATCCTATCCCTAAAGATATTAATTTTGGTGAAGGTTGTAATTATGCCCAAAGATGCAATTTCACAAAAAAAAAAAAATACAACTTTTACAAAAACAAGCAATTTATACTAAAACATGTAATTTTATGCTAATTATATTGAAATATGTAATTTATGTTAAAACATGAAATTTACGCTAAAAAAATGTAATTTTTTCCAAAAAAAAATGCAACCTTTATTAAACATGCTAAAAAAAATTATTAATGATAAATATGCAAATTAGGTATAAAGTACCATTATATAAGAAATAATATAAGGACATGCCAAAAGAATCATATTAGTATCTTAATCCATGCAAATAACTTACCCTAAAGACAAAACTAGCATTAAACAATAAAAATTGAACTATGAAGAAAATAAAATAAAACTAATGTTAAACTAATGACATGCATAAAAAAAAAAAGAAAAAATTTAAGTTAGTACATGTATTAGTTAATTGTATGGAAAATAAGCTAACAAAACAAATAAAGGAAAAAAAAAAAAAAAAAAAACCAAAACCCTACCTAGCCTAATACACATATGGGTTGGATTAAGGGGCTCATTATGCATGCGAATCAGGTCGAATCACACACAACTCCAATTAGAATCACTCAATCCATTGACAAATGGAGCTTTCCCAACACCAAATCAAGTGGGATTCAACGCTTTCCTAATAAAAGTGTTCGTAAAAATGAGCTTGGGACAAACACCTTGGGTTATTTTGATAGTTTTGGTGATTTTAAGAAATCAATAGGGATGGTGGTTTTCAGACTTGATGGCTAAGGGTGATTTTGACATAAGGAACAATATGTTTAGGGCTTATTGGGTGTAAGAGAAATAGTAATGGTGTTGGTTTTGGATCAGATACGGCGATTGGTGGTAGTTAAGGGGGGTCAATGCTGGCTTGGTTATGGGTTTCATGCTTGGGTCACTACTAGGTTAGGTTCAACAGTGGAACACCAAGGGTTTACTACAGTTGTATAAGGTTATGTAGTGGGTGTTGTGTGGACTGGTCAGTTAGTGTTGCATGAGGATGGACGTAGTGGCTGGAGGTTTGTTGTGTTGACTAGGTACACGAGTGAGGATGAGTCATGGGCATTATACTAGGTGTATATGAGGGTGATGGTCATGCATTGAGTGTGTGTTGTGTTTGCTATATAGGTTTTACAAGAGAGGAGTTTTGTACCTCTATAGGGCCCTTTTTGAAAAATATTACAAAAAGGGGCTCGAAATGAAAGTTTTTACATGAGTAGGGTAGGAAAGGCGCATGTAAAGCACACATCTTTCCTATTTTGAAATTTTTTATATTGAAGATGTACGTGCATGCCTTCATTAAAAAAAAATTCCTAGAAAGGCACAATACTTCCTTGTTTTTAAATAATTGCACCTTCCTTAGCAACATCGCCATCCCTTATCTCTTTGACAAATGCCTTAAACACATATAAAGTAACGAAATGTACATAAAAAATAGAGCAAAACAGCCTCGTAACACTAATAAGCCTAAAACCCATAAGTGCATCATAGAAGCATATGAATTCCCACCAATAGGATCTATAATTGAGCACATCTACAAACAATCTAATAAACTACCCAATACAACTAAACTTGTCAAATGAGATAGAATATTAAAGAATATAATTATAGTGAACAAACAATAGCAAGTGAATAGCAAGCCAATGAATATCATCATTTACAACATCTCTATACACAACGAAGGGCAGATGATGGAAATACATAATAAACTAATTATGTAATAAAATGGTGTTCTTATGCAACTACTTCTTAAATCTTATCAGGTGTTTCCTGAATTAGGTAAGCAAAGATAGCCTTTGACTAGACGTTTCCTCATATGGCTGAGGCTCTAATGAATGAGGAGGAGTATTGCTAAGGTGTCTAGGAGGTATATGACTACTCTGTAATGGTGGTTGCTAGATGATACCCTCTTTAACCAAAAGTGTAATATGAGTATCCACCTTCCTTAGCCATAAGCCTTCAATATAAAAAATTTGGGATCAAGGAAGGCACGTGCTTCATGCTTGCCCTCATTACCCTACTTACGTAAAAACTTTCATCTTAAGCCCCTTTTCGTAATATTTTTTGAAAAGCGCCCTATAAAGGTACAAAACTCTACAAGAGAGAGGGTCAATAATAGGTCCCACTAGAGAGGACTCTATGTACATGTTGGTTGTTTACATGACCATAGGTATGGTTTGTTATACGTATGTGGCTATTGTGGGCTCACAAGGTTGGGATGGGGTGCTGTAGTGGTATAGAGTTGTTTGCTGTGCTACTTACTATTGTTGTTATATGTGCATGGAGCATATGTTACTGGTGGCCATGAATGGTGTTTGAGGGTAAAGAGATTAGGTCGAGTAAAGATAGAAAGTAGCCAAAACGAATCTAGTTTCTTATTGAATCCCAATGCTCACCTTGTTTGTTGCATTTTATGCTATATGTCAAAAAAAAAAAAAAAATTAAGTTCAATTGCCCAAGAGTAAGCCAAATTATGTTCAATAGTCTTTTTTTTTTTTTTTTGAAGAGAAGCTTTTATCTTGTTTTATTTAATCTGATTTTCAATATTTTTTAATGCAAATCCTTTATAATAGTTTGTATCTATTTGGTACTTTAAGATAGATTTAAATTAAAATTGGATGAAGATTTGTTAAAATTAGATCAAATTTGATAAAAGAAAATCCAACAGATTGTGTTCTCTCTTTCTTACTCTTTCTCTTTCTCTATCATATTTGGATGGGGAAGAAGATTAACTATTACATGCCATGCATGTGTCATGGACAGGGATAAAAAAAGTAGGTTAATTCTCACTTAACAAGGCTCGAACCTATGACTTGATGATTACATGCATGTACTTTAACCAACTATGTTAGTCTTCTTCTTGTGAATGGTAGCAATCTTTTAATTATTATTCTCCCTCCCAAGACCAAATTTATTTAAATCCTTTCCAAACCAAAACTAGCTTAGTTCATCTAATCTATAGATTATCTAAAATATCACCAATGCAATTAAATAATAAAAAATATATACATGAAAGGGATATTTCATCTTAAATTCATTTTGATAAATTTTAAGCTCCATTCTATTAATTCTCTAGTTTATTAAAAAAATTTCAATTTAAATTTAATGAAAGCCCTATTGAAGCTTAGACTAATTTAAACTAAATACTCATCATGACTCCAAAATATTTTGCTAGGCTATGCCCAAAAATATTTATTTCAAATAGAATGCGATGCCTTTCAAGAACTCGCAATTTATCAAATCATCTATATATCTTTTGATTATAAAATTGCCTTCTTTGACCTTAAATAACTAACTGACTTTACATGGACACTTTTGATACTTTATATTTTTCAATTTTTTTATTTTTGGATTTTTTTTTTTAAACCTGATCCTAAATAAATATATAAGAGAGCCAAAATGAAGTGTGTACTAGTACACCCTTTAATGTCCCTAAAATTAGCAACTTATCGACCTAGACCCTCTACATTAATAGAGCCTCCAATCAAGGGGGTATAAAGCAAGATTAGTCTTAAGAGGCCCATACGACATCGTAGTATGGCGTGATTTGAAATTTGGTTTTGTGGCAACCAAGAACAAGACAATATATGAAGTACTAATAGCTAAACTAAAGGTTGCCAAGGACACTAGCACAATAAAGTGGATGTCTTTTCAGACTCTATTTTGGTTGCATAGTAAGTCAAAGGGGAGTGCAAAGCCATAGAGGATGCAATGATAATATACCTCCAGATAGTGAGAAATTTAACCTCAGAATTCCTCTATTGGAACATATCTAAAGTTGAGCTGAGAAAGAAGGAATGGACATGCTCCCAATGCTCGCTTCTATGAGCATGTTGAATTTGCAAAAGAAGGAGAAGGTTTTCCTACAATACCTACCAAAGCACACAATAGAAGAATGGCAAGAGGAAACATTGGAATTGAAGATGGTCCCTTCAAGACCATGCTGGATGGATGAGATAATCGACTATCTTACTAAAGGGAAACTCCCCACAAATAGAAAAGAAGCTTAGAAGTTGTTATAGAAAGTGGCTAATTATACCATGATTGACAATATGTTGTATCGCCAAGGAATCACTTCCCCTCTATTAAGATGTCTCCAACTTGAAGAAAGGTGACAAGTTCTTGATGAGCTCCATGCAAGAGTCTATAGTGACCATAGAAACATGAATTTAGCATACAATTTTTTATGGTTATTTTGTGTTATTCTATATATTAATCAAGTCAGTTTTAGATTATTTTAAGCTTAACCAGTTTAAATTTCAATTTTAAGGACTTCGAGAGGCATTCTTTATCAAGTTTCGGAGTTAAATTAGACAAAAGCATCGACCAAGGAGTGAAGCAGATGAATTGCAAGCAAGAAAAGAGGCCTAGTAAAGACCATGGTTAAGGACCACAACCATAGTCTCCACCCTTGTTCCTTTCATCAATTAATTTCATCAAGTTTTCAAGATTTCACACAAAGTGCAAGTACATGCCCACCCTCCACGACTATGTACCTAACCTATAGACTTGCTAAGATGCGCAAATCTTCTATTTTTGTTATATTTTCTTTGTAAACCTAGGCCTACTCCCTATATATAGACACTTAGGCTTAAGGTTACAAACATAGCCCCTTAGGTAGAATTGCAGTCTAGAACTGTATTAGGGGTTTCTCAACTTCTTCTTTTCTTTCAATCACGATGTTTTTTGTAATTATTCTTAGTAAATTATTATTGAAATCTAGTTCTTGTAACAATGTTTTATTCTATCTATGATTTTATTCTTTGATGATGTAATTACATAGATCTTATTGTTGTCAATTAATATTTACTCAAATTACTAAATTGACATATAAGTTTGCTGTAAAGATACAAGTAAGCTAAGATATTAGGTATTGATTTCTCTGGATTAAGGTAACCTAGGCGGTCAACCTAATAATAGGATTTAAGTTCTTAATGCAATCATGTGACGCTCTATTCAGAAGCGATTTGAGTAGAAAGGATCTCTGGATTAGGAAGAGGCTAAAGATCCAATCTAATCAATTGAAATTAAGTATCTCTATGATCCAATAGACTATGTCATGACTCAAGATTAATGGGGAGTAGACTTTAGTATTAGTTTATGAGTCATATTAGATGAAATACTAAGTTGTATTGTATTCGTTGGTGCATCATATCCTTCGAGTAGCTCTATGGAAGCTACTGTGTTTGTCAAACTTTTTCCATTCCTTCATTTTTTGATATTTCGAAGGACCTATTGTTACTACTTCCTACGGTAAGCCCTAGTGATCAACTCAACTCTTAGACACATCATAAAGGCATTGAGATAACTATGCCATTTGATGATTTGGCTTTGCATATAGGTTTGTAACCAATGGACTATGTCATGACTCAGTAATACATGGAATTACCATATAAGTTGCCTCAAGGCATTTTTGAGCCTTTGTATGGATGGATTTAACTAAAGGAAATAGAGGATCTTATGACCTAAGGAGGTCAAAAACCTTTAATTTAACTGATCCTACTATGAGGTTAATACATTATGTATTAGTTAGGGGATTCACCAATAAAGGGAACAACCAAGGTATAGTAAATAAGAGGGACATGTTGTAATTATACAACTTTGTTAATAGAAGACCCCTTAACCTAGCTATTAGGATGGCTTGGTTCATTATGAACAATGCTAGTGATTTCATTCTAAGTATATTTTTGTAGGTCTCTTTATCACTCACCCAATAAAGAACCTTTGCTATTACTGAAATGTACCTTGCATGCAAACATTGGATCCTCTTACTCCCTTAACTCATGACTCCATCAAGGCAATGCAGTTGCGTCTAACACTCAAAGATCTTCTAGAGCTAGCTGGTGAGGCCACTTCCTCATCATCATAGCAGTGACCTTGCTCATCTTCTTCAATAATCAATGTAATCAAGAAATTCATGGGAAAAATACTGAAGAAGTAATGGATTTTAACACATAAGGTGGGTGAGACTTTGAAAAGGTAAGATATGATCATGGCACAATTACATATTTAACCGCCATCTCTACCACCCATGCTCGATCCCGACTCGGTTGAGAAGTTAGATGGAGAAGATGATATTGAGGAAGAGGAAGATGAGGATGAAGAGTGAGTTTTCTTTTGCATTTTATTTCCTTAAAGACCTGGTTTGAATTTTCCTACTTTGGAAAACTTAATTACTATTGCTGGCTTCTTTAGATAACCATTTAACGTTTGAAGTTTTGTAGGGCACTAACTATTTGGTACTTGAATGAGTAATTCTATCTAGTTCATCTTGATTAGTTTAACTTTTTTTCCTTTCTCTTTCTACTTAGTTCCTTTTGTTAGCTATAAAGAAAACCATGTGCTTAATTGGTCAATGGAATTCAATTTCTACGCTTTACAATTTTCAAGGATCAATGCTAAAACTAGAAAAGTCCCAGTTCCTTTTTATTTTCTCTTTCTCTCCCACTTTTGATTTTTTTTTTTTTTGAATTGTGTTATACTATGTACATTAGAAACAATGTACAACTTAAGTATAAGGAGAAGGATAGATTATGTATTAATTAAGCAATCAAATTTTTTCAAATTTGCCAAATCCTTTATGAATTTAGAACACTTTACAAAATTTTAGTAATTAAATATTTATGATTTAGAGTTCCTCATTACTTAAGGTTAGAGATAAACTCAAGATTAGGAGAGATATGAATGAGTTAAGGACTAGTTATTTTGATTTCTAAGTTTGATTCCAAAGAATAGTTATCTATCCTTCTTTTTCCAAATTTTTAGATTAGATGAATAAAAGAGAGTTGTCCATTGAAAGTTGCTTGAAAAATCAAATTAATTGGGGGTATTAACTGGTTAATTATATTAAGTAAAGAATTGCTAAAAATTAGTAAGGATCAATATTGGTCCCTCGAATGAGTAAGATTCTTTCCAATTGCCAATTGCAAATTGCAAAAAGAAAAATAAATCAATCAAAGTCATTAAGGATCGGCCTTGGTCCCATAAAAGAGCAAGGTGCCTTCTTGCTAATAACTACCAAAGTAATTAAAAGAGCTAAATTAGTAAGGATCATCCTCGGTCCCTTAAAAGAGCGAGATGCTTTCCCAATACTAATTAAGCTTCAATAAAGAAAACTAATTTGAGTATAAAAAACCTCCTAATGAAAATTGATAGAAGTAGAGAGACAAAATCAGAGGATGGATTGATATAATATGTATCCAGTCTAACTTTTCAAATTAAAAATAATTAGGGAAGATTTCTCTCCTCTTGGGATAGAGTGAGGAAATCTCTATAACTTTTTCTTAATTGATTTATATTTATTTTAATCACTAGTTTAGTTTTTGTTTAAGTGATGTGGCTAGCTCTAAATTATTTGGATTAATCATTGAAATTTAGTAATTCTCAAGTTGTTACTATCTAATTGTTCTAAAGGCATTCTAAAGTTCAGGAGAAGGTGATTCTAAAAAATTTTTTCTAAGCTATTAAAAAATTGAGGGTGTACTTTTCTAAGAAGTAGTTTTAATCATCCTATCCTTAAGATATATATACTTTAATTTTTAATTGTTTTTCTTGAGGACAAGCAAAAGCTTAAATGTAGGAGCATTTGATAAAATGAATTTAGCATACATTTCTATGGTTATTTTGTGTTATTTTAGATATTAATCTAGTCTATTTTAGATTATTTTGAGCTTAATCAGTTTAAATTTCATTTTCAGGGACTCTAAGATGCATTTGATGAATTCCAAAGATTTTTATCAAGTTTCAAGTTAAATTGGACAAAAGTATTGACCAAAGAGTAAAGCGAATGAATTGCAAGCAAGAAAAAAAGCCCAATAAAGACTACGAACATAGTCTCTACATATATTCCCTTTGTCGATTAATTTCATCAAGTTTTTGAGATTTCATATAAAGGTGCGAGTATATGTTCACACTTTACGACCGTATACCCAGCCCGTAGACATGTTATGATGCGCAAATATTTTATTTTTGTTAGGCATTCTTTGTAAACCCAATTCCACTCCCTATATATAGACCAATGTTGTCAAACTTGGACCAGCCCGACTAGTTCAACCGAAACTGGCCTTGAAGATGAGTTGGCCCTTGTAAAAAGGCCATTTTTTAATCGACTTAGATGGACCCACTTGACCTGGTCGAGTCAACAAGGAACTGATTGACCCAGCCAAGTCAAAAGGGTCCGAATGCGTGCATATTAAGAAAAAAAAAAAAAACATAAATAAGCATAACAAGCCAAGAAGTCTAGGAGGAAATATCTTTACTATAGTAAGAGCTAGTACATTAGATTTTACTTTTATAGACTTGCTTTTAATTTTTACTTTTTAATTTTAATTTTATCTTTTATTTTATATTTTCGGTTTTAGTCTTTCACTTTCAAATTTTAATCTTTACTTTCTACCTGACAAACATATCACCAAAACCTTAACTTTATTTCTCTCAAGATTCCTATTCTTAATCTCTCAAGTTTCAAGTTCAACAAGTAAGTTTCTTTTTCTTTTTTTCTTTTTCTTTTTCTAATTTCTAATGTTGTCCAGTTTTTGTGAACTATTCAATAATCTTTGGATGTGTATGCCGATTTTTTAGAATATTCCATGCCAATGTTCTTCTCCTATTTGCGTGTTTGAGTGTTTCTCCAATCTACGTGTTTCTAGATTTTGGTTTAGTAGGTTGTTTTTTTTTTTCTATTCTAATAGAAAATAGAAATAGAGCTCTTACTCCAATAATAAAAGTTCCCACTTTAATACTTCCAATTGAACAATTAACTATGTTATTATATGGGTTTGTCCATCATTATCTTGACTCTTGAACATATTATATTAATTGTTCTCTAGATTCTTTGAATTTTTATGTCATCGGCAGGGACCAAATCATGGCTTATGTCCTGCCATATGTATGTTGTTTTCGATTTTTCTTTGTAGGACTTCTTCTCCTAGAAAAAGCAACCAAAAGCTTTGTACATGATGAATATAAAAGCAAAATATATTCTTGTGGTCAAGATTTGCTTCATGATTTTGGTATTGAATTACTTTATTCAACAATATCAATAGCAAAAGAGGTTTTTCTACTAAGCTACCGTTTCAAAAACAGATAAATACATGATTGACAAATTACACTAAAATGGAGTTCATACATAGTAATCCATAGAAGTTTCACATGTAGGAGACGTAAACAAGGTTTGGAAAAATGTAACTTAATGAAATTCATACTTCAACAAATTTATTTGCTAGTTCCTTTTAGAAACTAGTAAAACTAGTATAAAATATTCAAACTCCTACATCTTGTGTATCTATTCATGGCATCTAAATTTAATAACCATTTGTTAAATTAGATTTGTTTAAATTAGTTCCTAAATCTTGTTTCCCACTACATTCGTATCAAATCACAAAATTAAAGTTATAATGTCGATCTAAAATCCTTTAGCTTAGCATTCTTAATAAATAATTTCATAACATATTTGATAAACTAGTTCCATATGACATTACATTAAATTATTTTGATGAATAATGTGTATTTTAGAGGTTTTCACTACGAATTAATACTTATAGTGGCTAACATAGAGTTCTTACAACAATTTTCTTTTCTTTTTAGGTAATGGAGAGTAGCCAATCATCTTTTGTTGTAATGCAAAGAATGACCCTGCATGGGAGCATTTTAGTATATCTACTAATGATAAAGGGAAGAAGGTGTTTACTTATCTTTATGATGGATCTAATTATCATGGTGGTGGGATCAAAAGGATGAAGTATCAATTGGCTGGGATTGTGGCAACATTGCATCTTGTAAAAAGGTTCTGAGTGAAGTTTAAGAAAAAATAGCAGCATATCTTAAAGCCTCTAAGCAAAAGGATCAAGACTCCAATGAAGCTTAATATACTGAAATTGAAGACGATGAAGATAAAGAGTTAGATATTTCACTAAAGCCACCAAAATAGAAAAGGAAGGCAGGTATTGATAAATATCTGGTTAAGAACACTACTTCATCATCCCAACCTAATATCAAAAGTGCATTAGCTGGTAAGAAAGTTGTTCAAAGGGTAGACATGGCATTTGCTAGATGGTTTTTTTATGCATGCATTCCTTTTAATGCTTTAAACTTACCTTATTTTCAACCTACATTAGACACTATGCCGCAATTGGTAATGGATATAAGGGGTCATCTTATCATGCCATGTGTGTTCAATTATTACATGATTGCAAAAAGGAGTGCCAATTGCTTATTGATTCTTACAAAAGCAATCGAGCTAAATCTAGATGCATAATAATGGGAGATGGTTGGATAGATCAAAGACAGAAGATTAATTTTTTAGTATACTGTCCTGTTGGGATGACGTTTGTGAAGTCGATTGATGCATCAAATGTTATTAAGGATGCCTAAAACCTTTCTAATATGTTCTCAATGATAGTTGAATGGGTTAGACCTTCTAATGTGGTGCATATATTGACTGATAATGCAAGCAACTATGTCGCAGTTAGGAGATTGCTGTAAGAGAGATATGATCATCTATATTGGTATCCTTGTATAGCACATTGTCTAAATTTGATGCTAAAAGACATTAGTAAGATGAATCATGTAGATTGTAGGTTTTAGTTAAGTAACCAAGAGGGGGTGGTGAATTGGCTAAATATTTCAAAATTTTAAACAAATATATCCTTAAGAAAAATTTATCCCTTTGATTACTTAAAATTTCAGCTAGAAGATAAATGGACAAGTGAGTATAAGAGAGATGCATGAAAATAAAGAGATGAGAGTTAAAAGAGTAAGCAATCGAATTATAGTGCTTTAGCCCTGTACCTATTGCACTCTTCTAGCCTCTTTGTCGGGGACTCAGTTTACTTCCCAAAGTCGTTTCACTATCCACAATATCCAAACACTTAGAGAAGTTACAAGCAATACTCCCTACTTTGACTCACTTAGGCTTACTCTTAAGCTAAACACTCAAAACTATAAAGAAAAACTCTCTAAAACAAAAACCTTATATAAAGATTACAAAGATAATGAAGAAAATAATAGAACTAGCTCCTCAACAAATAAGAACTAGAAAGAAGATAAATATGTAAGCTTTTGATCGATCTTCTATTCATAGAAATAGATTGCAACTTGTAGAAATAGTCTCTTTTTTTGGGAAGAGTGTTTGTTTATGGTGAAAGTTACAACTCCCCTTGTAAAAATTTTACACACTATGGATGTTGATAAAAAGCCTTCTCTTTGTGTTGTTTATGAAAGCTTCTCTAAGATTCATAAGGGGATCATATCCCTTTTTAAAAATAGACAAAAATTATGCAGTCCTTACATCAAAATTGTAGATGAGAGTTAGGACAAGCATTTTCATCATGGTCTCCATGCTGCTGCCTAAGTTTTGAATCCAACCTTTGCATATGATGAAACTTTTGAAGAAAATGTAGAAATTATGCAAGGCCTTTTTAATGTTCTAGAAAAGAGAAACATATGTAGTGAGAGTGACAATGCATAAGTGATTAAAGATATCAAATTGTATTATGAAAGCAGATAAGGTTTTGATCAAGACATGGCTATTAAATCAACTAAAACAACACAACCTGGTGAGTGGTTTCTATAATTTGCAATTATTTTCCTTGTATTTATTATTTTTAATTATTTGACGTATTTTATTGAATTATAGATTATTAGTAGAGGTTATTTGATCATAATGCTCCTGTTTTGCAAAAGGTTACTATTCGTATCTTAAGTCAAACATCTTCTTCTCCAAGATTTGAACATAATTGGAGCTTCTTTGAGCGCATCCACACACAAAAAAAAAAAAAAGAAAAAAAAAAGAAAGAAAGAAACAAATTAGAGCACCAAAGACTAAATGATCTTGTTTATGTAACATTCAATTTTCTTTTGAAAAATGGGTACGTAAATTATTTTATGTAACAAAAAAATCCTAACTTACATACCTTTTAAAGTGAACATGCTAATCACTTCTTTGTTTGCTTTTTCTCCTTAGGTTTTTAGGCATCAACATAAGAAAAAAAGTTATGATCTAATTGATTATAATTGCATTGATAAGACGGATTTTTGGATAGTAGAAGAAGAAGAAGAAGACTTACCTCTTGAAATTGATTTTGATGGCATATGGAGCAAGCAATATATGAAGCTGATGCCAATCCCATTATAGTTGATAGTTTTACTCAAGGTTAGTGGTATATTTCTAAACTATTTATTATTTAATGAGTATAGTCTAGGATACAAATTTTCTTAACATTAGCTATTTTTAATTCCTTCCAAATGACAAAGAGATTGAAGCAAATGTAAACATAGAATTAATTAGAGATCATTATGCAAATCCTTGAATCAGATGAAGATCACAATGACATTGATCAAAATTTAGAGCTTAAATTGTTAGTGAAGTTTATGGGTTTAAGTTTTGGATATACAATGCTAGGGCCTTAATACTATTCTTTAAATTAGTTTAGATTTTGGATTATGTGGACCTATATATTATTTAAGGCATATGTTCTGTGTTAATCTAATGGCTAATGGATGGATTTGAACCAATTATGGATTTGGTTGTATAATTTTACGTTTATTAGTCTTCTATAATGAAAATATGACTTGTATTTCCTTTTTTTTTTTTTGACCCTAGTTCAACCCTCGATTGAACCCATTGAACCCAGTTTGACCCTTTAACCCTTGACCCTCTCACATGGTTGAGTTGACCCCTCGGGCTAGGTCTAACAACATTGATATAGACACTTAAGCTTAAGGTTACAGAGAGAGCCCCCTTGAGTAAAGTTGTAGGCTAGAATTGTATTAGGGGTTTCTCAATTTACTTCTTCTTCTCTTTCAATCATGTTGTTTCTTTGAATTATTCTTTGTAAATTGTTATTGAAATCTAGTTCTTCTATTCTATCTATGATTTTGTTCTTTGATGATCTAATTACACAAATCTTATTGTCATCAATTAGTATTTACCTAAGTTGCCAAATTGATGTATAAACTTGCTATAGGGATGCGAGTCTTGAAATTGAATGAATAAGTGTGATTAAAAGGAATTGAGTACACTAAGAGATTAGGTACTGATTTATCTGGATTAGGGTAATCTAAGGGGCTAACTTAATAGCAAGATCTAGGTTATTAATGCGATCTTGAAATGCTCTATTCAAAAGCAATTCGAGTAGAGAAGGATTTAACATTAGGAAGAGGCTAGAGACCCAAGTCCAGCCAATTCAGATTAGGCATCTCGATAGTCCAAGAATAATTGAGATTAAATATTTGCATAGAATTAGGTAGTAGATAGCAACAATTTTTTAAGGATCATGTATTATTTCCTTTAATTGGTTCATGTTTGTTTGTTAGTTTTGTTAATTTAGCTTAGTTTATTTTATTGTTCTCATTTTGTTCATTGCTCTTTATTCAACTTGCCTATTTAATCACAATTATCCCCATATTGTAAAGTTAGATAATTAGAAAATTTAGGGTAAATTTCTAGTAACTTAGGTTCTCATATACATGGTTCTCTGTAGGATAGACATTCAAACTCATGTTCCTTTTAATTATTGACCAACTGCACTTGCTTGATGCTTGCAAGCTATTCAAACCACATTCAAGGTCAAGCCCTCTTCATTTAAGCCATAAGCCTAGGCCATTTTTGGCTAACCATTAGGGAAGATGCTAGGGAGATTATGCACATATGCCCTAAACATCAAACACATGTACCAATCCAACATGCACCTTCTAGTGACTTACTCCCATTATCTAGTCCTTAGCTATTTGCCTAGTGAGGACTTGATATTCTTGGACCTTTTCCAGAAGTGTCAACAGGCTTATCAATTTATCATCATAGCTGTAGACCATTTCACTAAGTGGCTAAAGGCTAAAGCTATCATAACCATCACTATGTGTGTAGTTAAAGGATTTGTAATATGAAATATGCTTACCCAATTCTAAGTCCCCCATGCTTTGGTAACAGATAATGGAAAATAGTTCGATGGTAAAAAATTCCAAAATCTATGTAAGAAAAACATTAGGTTACATTTCACTTCCATGGCCTATCCTTAGACTAACAGCTAAGTTGAGGTACTCAACAAGAATATATTTAATAGTTTAAAGAAATGAGTGGATCACATTGAAGGAAGGTGGGCAAACAAACTCCTAAACATATTATGGGGATACCATATGTCATACAGAACTACTATGGGAGAAACGCCTTTCCAACTAACATTTAGCACGGAGGCCATACTACCAGTTAAGCTCAAATTACCTACTAACAGAATACATGTTTATGACTTTGCAACCAATGAAACCAAATTGGCAACCAACCTTGATACATTGATGAGGTTCACAACCTGGCTAAAACATGATAGTGTATATCAATAGCAAGGGGGCTAATACTATAATAAGAAGGTCAAACACAAAGTGTTCCAACCTGGATACGTAGTACGCCAAAAGCTTAAAACTATAAGCTCTAAAGAAGGGTAAGGGAAGATAGCCTCAAACTAGGAATACCTGGCTAGAGTAGGGGAAGAACTCAAAATGGAGCATATAGGTTGGAAACTCTAAGCTACGAAGCGATACTAAGAACATGGAATGTCAACTACTTAAGGCCTTACTTCTAGTAGAGTATTTTACAAAAACCCTTTGAGTTAGTTACATTCTAGTTATATGTTCAAGTCAATAGTTAGTAGTCTTCATCCTTCTTTCATGTCCTTGGTAAGCATGTCATAGTCTATATTATTTACAACTTAGTCTTTTTATTGAATAAAGTCTTATTTCTCCCATTTTTGTTTGGTTACTTACATGCCTTCTAAATGTGCATAAATTATTAATAGAAGGCAACATCCCAACCCTAATGGTAAAATTGAACGTCCCAAATGAGATGGTCTTCACCACCTCGTCTATGAGATTTCTCACATTAATGAGACAACTCCCATCGAGGACAGCATCCTAGCCCTCAAGGTTGGGCCAAACACCTCAGACGATGTGGTCCTTACCACCTCGTCCTCAAGCACCCTCATATTCATGAGGTAACTCTTGTGGAGGGTAGCATCCTAAACCCAGGATAATCTTACACACCCCAACCGAGGTGAGCTCTACCATCTCAAGCATGACCCCATATAACTTTTTCAACAATTTCTCAAGCACGCTTAAGCTAACAATTACCTCACCACAGCAAAGACACCTTGTATTGAACAAAACGTCATCTTAACACTTATGCTACCTCACAAGACGTTCTTATCAAAGCATGGTTGCGTGTATGGTGTTGAGGGATAGGTTTCATTCGCACCTGCACATAGTCCAAGTGAACAACAAATAACTGTCCCAACATGCTTGCCCTAACCGCTCTTAAGACGTATAAAAGGAACTTGCCTAACATAAACAGATAAGGCTCTTGCACCCCCAGAAAAAAGAGCATGGTGTGACCTACATCGATAAGCCCTATAAAATCATGACGACATCATACATCGGGAAAGTAAGGATGCAAAAGCCAAATGAAACATGAAGCACATAAAAAATAATTTTCATTTATAACAACCAAGTAACACTTACATAAGTAATGGTTAATGATACCACCAAAAAAAAAAAAAAAAAAAAAAGAACAAAAGGAAACAATGTCTCGCAGATCCTCATCAAACTCGCTTCAATTGAAACAACGCCTTCATTCTATAAGATGTCCAGCTCGACTAGCCATGCTATTGATAGGGACACAATCAAGTCTATCACCCCGATGTAATTCCCATCTATAAATGTGAACTCTTGCACTAAGTACTACGTCAAAGGCGATAACCTGATGATGCCCGTAAGAGTATGCTTCACTCGAGCCCGCGTAAGGGGCAGTCCAAACATTCTAGTCCCTCGTCATTAGAATATGGCACCAAACTCTGAGGCTATCCTACTACCATGCAACCCATGCAAGTCCATTGGCAAGGAGATGCCGCCTAAGTTGGGGATTTAAACCCTAATATTGAAACAACCAAGGTGACGAAGAGCGGCACCATCGAGGAAGAGGGATCCAAGAACCCAAGAGGGGTGTCATGCCACACCCGTCTAAGCCCTTCTAGTGCCAAACTACTCCTCCTTGGTTGCCAAAGCACCCTATCTAATTATTCGAGCCAATCTTGCAAGTTACAGTAAAACCCCATTACCCTCCTAGGACGCCCAACGATGACTTTATGTGGTCATCACCGCACCAACGGATGAGAAATGAGATACTAAGGCTTTATATCTCATCCCCAAAGGGCAACAGAGTTAGCTGTCATGGGAGCCCAACTTGAAAATGGGATATTAGAGCTTTAACTTCGCTTGTGGCTCCACCATAAAAGGTTGATTTTCAATCGTTACCGATAGGCCAACCACTAGTGCTTAGCGATACACCCAAATTTGTGATAAAAGTCCTTCTAGAGAACCATAGAAGTATAAGGATCTAGGAAGTTTTGAGGACTTGTTGTGCGGATGAAGTGCCCTACCACCAATTTATAGGGAAAGGGTGCCCGATTTACAAGGGAAGATTGGATTCCTATGACAAAATTTGCTTCAATTCTCGCATTTGGCAATTAATGCCTTTACTAATGAAAAGTAATGTTTCTCGAGTTCCACAAAGCAAAAATGAAACGACACATTAAATGTGCTACCTACATCACCAAACTACTTAACGAATGTGGCAATCACATGGCACTACAGTAGTATAATCTAGTTAGTCTTGTAAACATAAAACATGAATAATTACAAACTCTTTTTCACTACATTCAATTACAAAGTACAGCATACACATTAACCAAGAAGTAGCGAAATAACTAATTTATCTATAGTAAGGACACTTAGGTCATGACATCAACCTAAAAAAAAAAAAAATTAGAGCAATAAAACCAACACTACCAACCAATCGAAAATAACCTACAATCATAAGCCTAACACCTAGACCTTGGTAAGGCCATCCCCTTGATTCCCTACCAGATCACCAACCTCTCTTACCTTGCCTTCCTTCCTTAAACCATTGGTTGGAGTGGCCTACCTTGTCTTCTCCCTCCTTGACAATTAGAGAAGCGTATTTAGTGTATGGTGTACCAAACTCTACTAGATTCAAAATGTCCAAGTAGCTTAGGTCCGCATCTAGATTCCTCTCCTAAACGTTCTCCTTAAGGTACTTAGTAACCTCTAGGACAACAGGTACTCGTGCTACTCTCCTTCAAGAAACTCAATCTTCTCTATCTTTTCTACAACCTCCTTTTGAAGCTTAGAGACTCTACCCTTCAGTCCAGCCTCTTCCTGTTTGACCATAGCCACTCTCCCCTAGAGCTTGTCTCGCTCTTTCTTTGCATCTTCCACCTTCCCTTGTAACTCTGTAACCTAAGAGTTTAGTTTAGTGATCTTCTTCTACTCTGCTTCTAACTCAACGGTTTTCATCTCTAGTCTGAACTCGTGCTCCTTTATAGAGAGCTCTTTTTGCTCTAGCTTCTTCACTGCTGTCTCCAGCTCCTTCTAAACCCTTTTGACTTTTGCTTACGCCATTCACACCTCACTCTTATAGTGAGCCAACTTTCTCTTTAGCTCTTACATATCACCACCTCAATCAAATATATCTTAATTAAAACACTTACATACAAAACATAATCATACCCACATACACTCCCCACCCCACCTTTATTTCCCTCGAGATAAAACCTCCTCAAATGATTTCAACATGTAGGCCACCACCAACGTTCAAAAGACCAAGTTGATAACAAACTATGGCATGGTAACTTGCTAAAGCATATAAAGCCATGCCTATCCCTCATGCATCTTCCCACAAGCAAGTTAAATCATACCCACCTTACTTTGACCTACATACACCACCTCCAAAGTCTTTAAGTCCTCGTCCAATAGTATCTTGCACATAATCTTCAAGCTAAGCTCCCTATTACCTAAACTTTTGTCTATGTATTTCATATTCCAACTAAGCCGAAACACTCCATCTAATTCAGCCAAAGTCGATGGCTTTACCCCTACGGGGTGGCCAATGTTGTCCATTATACCTAGAGGACTCATTGCTTCTGCCAACACAACCATAACATCTTCCACCAAACTTGTCCCCCCAACAACCGGTGCTAGACTCTCTTCCTCGAGGATACCATCAAGCTCCAATTCGTCATTCCCAACAATCCCCTCTACAAGCTTTACTTAAACCCTCTTTACCAAGCCACCTAAAGCCTTCTCTCCTCTACCCCTCTTCCACCACTCTCTTCTTTACTTTCTTCCCCTTTCTCTTCTCAACCTTCGCCCAACTTGTCTCCGTAGCCTTACCCTTCTCTCTCCCCTGAGTACTTTTATCAGCTTTCTCCTTTTCAACAGCAAGCCCATTGTCCCTAAACTTATCAAGCACTTTAGTTACATCTAGAGGAGCCATCTTTCAACCTATAAAACAACATGCAACCGTTAGCATTGAAGATAACTATGATGCCAAGTTCTAACCATTCTTGTGATCCCTACTCTTGGTGTGTAAAATGATAGCTAGGTACGACAATAGCAAACACCAACAAAAGCGACTACCAAATTGCATAGGCGAACTGTAAAATAGCTTGCCCTTCCAAATACTTATCCACAAATTCTGCAACATTAAATGCCCTCCTTTGGTGTTTTCAGTAGAAGTCTAGAATTTCCTCCATGGCCTCCCAATCTTTCTCCAGTAGGAAGTCACTCATACTAGTTCGGATCAGTTTCATCCACCTCATCTAAAAATTGAAACCATGCTGTAACCTCGTGATCACATAGTGTAGTGTATGATTATACACATTAGACATCGAATTATCAAGGATCTTCCTATTAACCTACGTTAAAATGTTGTGCTACCCCTCCTTATCCTACTTCAGTTGGAAAATATATCAAAATAATTGTAGAGTCGGCCTATGCACTAATCAGTTACACAATGCCTCAAATGCTACAAGGTACGTATGGAGTTTAGAGTTAGTTGCATTAGACAAACTCGATGATATAATAATTACTCCCTGATGAACTAGGAGAACGGTAGCCTTAAACCAAACTCCATTTAAACGTAGTATAAATAGAAGGTTTAGTCTAACCAAATTAAGGGAGCCTATTCATTCTCTAATGGTTGATACACTTCCTACCCAATTAGACACCATTTATTCCTAACGATATAAATTACTTCTTTATGGGGAATTTTGCTTACAATACCATCATGTCAATCCCCTTCGCCTACCTCTATATAGACAACCTCTATTTCGCTCATCTCCTCTCCATCATCTAGGTATTTATCATGAGGAATAGCCTCAATCATCCTCCGTTTGGGGGGGAAGTAGTATCACCACTAATTGACACCTCATAATTTTTTATCTCCAGAAACATTGGAGATGAGGATAAATTACTTGAGTTTTGTCACTGTATATTGATGTTAATGTATGGTGTGAAGTTTGTACAAAAGGAAACAAAAAAAAAATGCATAAGGGTAAAACACTAATGGAGAATTTAAAATGGGAAATGAACACGTTCCCTCTTTATTTATACTCTGGGTAAGAAGTTGAAGTGATGATTATGGGAAGTTTAAATGAGTGATGTCACCCAACTCTAACAACAGATTGACAAAATTGTCAAATCTCACAAGCACGCACTGATTCTAATTCCAAATCTTTGGCTTTTCCAATGCGCATGAATCTTTAAGTTTCAAGTCACCTAAGAGGTTTTGAGTGCAGTACCTAAGCATGACAGGCCCATTGCAAGCTTGATTTAGACCTTAGTAATAATTGACCTACCTCCTCTCTTTAGTAAGTCTCACTAAAGAAAGTTTTTTTCTTTTTTTCTTTTTTTTCAAAGGAGGGGTTTTGGGAGGGGTGCGGCATTTTTGGACCTCCAAGCCTAAGCCTAAATCAACCTCGCTGCTACATCTAGATAGAGGCCAAAGTGTAAGACGTGCCCAATATATTAATCTCCTTGACAATGCGGTCTAAGCCCATTAGATGCTCGATTGTGCCGATCATCAAGTCTTCTTAGCTAACTTGGCACAAGTCAACCCTTATGGCCACAACAATACTGAACACTTGCTATGAACAAGTTTCCTAATTTACCATACCAAATTGAAGCATTACTTACCAAATAAAACTAGCTCCCTCAGCAACCACTTGCTAAATTAGTATCAACGGTCTAAGAAACAATTACCTAATATATCTTGATGTACTTTTCTAATTTGGAGATACGATATAAAAATATGATATAGTGCACCTTTCCTAAAGAATCTTGACGCCATCCTCTATAAATAGGGATAAAGCCTCCAAGCATGGGTGAGTAGTTTGATTTGATTATTATTCTGCCTCTGTTAACACTCAGCTGACTCAAACATTAAAGTACCTACATGGGAGAACCCCTCAGCATGTTTTTGCAAGTCTTGGTTGCTTCAAACCCAGTTGAAGACCAAAAGTCTTGGAATTGAGCCATTGGCCAAGTTCTTCTCCATCGACATAATCTGCAGTCGACACATTGGAAGACCCATGTTTGTGCTACCATGTTACAATAGCTTTGGCAAATTTGGAAGTTATAAGCACTCGTTTGAGTTTCTAAAAGGTGCAAAGGATGTCTGTTGCCAAGCACAAATTAGAAAAGCTACAAAGGATTGGAATCCATGCGTTGATTGCCTAATGTAAGGCAGAGCATAGGGCTTAAGTTAAACTTCTAATGGATGGATTGCATAAGTTCGAACAGGGTAACTTGAATTTAGTTTTGACACAAAGGACCAAATGGATTAATTAGGCTGCTAAACTACTATTGATGGCAAAAATGGATCATTCAATCTTGAATTTAGATCTTCTCAATTTTTTTCAATCGTAATTTTCCTCCATTTACAAATCAAAATTTAAGATTATCTAAATTTTCAATAACCTACAATATCATAAGATGATTTTCTTTTTCTTTTTTTTTTTTATTTCTTTATATCAAGTGTTGATTAAATATGACTATATTTTTAAGTGACTATATTTTAAGGAGCTACATCGAGAGAAATTAAGAAAAAGTGCTATATATACTTCGGTAAGAGAAAAGACATGGAAGCACATAGACGGCAAATGTTGCCTATATTATTTGATTATGCATCATTGTTTCCATGAAAATGTGTGTCAATATTATCCATCTAATGCTCTTATTGATAATTTGTCTGAGTTGCTTGCCCCTCGTGAAATCTTTCTTTTCGTTTTTCTGTTTTTTTTCCCCCCACTTATCAACCAATTGGAAGGCTTGACCATCAGATGACACCATACCTGGTCTTACTCGTGATAAGGACACTTCAGAGATTGTGATAAAGGTTTCACATATATTATTTCTCCCAAATTTAAAATTTGCTAGTTTATATTTTTCGTCATTTTATAGGTAAAGTTCGCATGAATGTGTAAAGGGTGAACGGACTCGGAAATTCAGTCGCATTACAATTGAAGTCCCATGCTAACGGATAAGGTGGATATAGCGTGGCGAGAATTAAATTGGATTGGACATAGGAGGTGATGTCTAGGAGTTCTCAAGAAGGCGGTTTGTAGTTAATGGCCAGAAGAAAATATATGAGGTGCCCTTATCACTTGTGTGGGCTTTATGAAAGCAAGCAACTTGATTTCTAGGGACTTCCAGCCTAATTAAAAGTACGGGACTGGTTAAAATCCAATCTCAAACATCCTGTACACAATAAGATTATATAAATAAATTGCACAACATGGTCCATGCAATTAATAAAACTGAGCGATAAAAGAAAACTTATAATGATTATATCATATGTGCTATAGTTAGGGATATATTAGATTCCTCACTACATGCCTAACTACAAAGAAATGAGCATTGATAGTATACTGGGAACCTGTGAAAACTATCCTTATGGTGGAAATAATCTTTAAGCACCTTTAATTGAGTTCAGAAAAGTAAAATGTATAACTGTTGCTTCCTCATAAAGTTATTCCTTATAAAGTTATTATTGTGTTTAGTTGGTAGAACGGCTATTTCATGGAATTCCTATTACTACTAGATAAAGAATCGCAATTTCTTCTCAAGGCCAAACAAATGGCTACTCCTTCCAATTTTTTCTTTTCCTTGCATATTTCGATATTTTATCCATGGGCTCTTAGCCAACGGTCAAACCATTACCTAGGATAAGGGTATATTAATACTTTTTTATATTATTTCTAATCTATTATTAATATCATTTTAAATTCAACCAAGCAAAATAATAGTTATTACATTTGTACTCTATTCGTTAGTAACTGTAACTCTATTCCTACTTTATTTCGTTATTCAACTAAATGTAGTATTAATTTGGTAAAAAGTGTCTTGTTACAAAAAAAAGAACCTCCTTATAGGGAAAATTTGAAAACCTTCACTATGGTGAAAGGACTCTTATAGCAGGATTGATTGACCTTATAAGAATGGAATAAAATAATTATTCCTTCGTTTCAAAACTTTTATTGCATTTGGTTTTGGTTTGTAGAATGGTTATTCCATAAAAATTTTACTACTTTTGAATAAGGAACTACAATTTGTAGGAATTCTTAGAATTGCTAAGAGGAATCAATGAATGCACAATGAGAACAAATGCTCTATATTCTATCAATTAGTCAAGTAGTAAAGTACGTGAGCTTCTGAATATATATATGTGACCTAAACTGATTAACTAACTCCCTTCTCTCACGTGTAAGCTCACACGCCCTATAGTGTTTATAATTACAAGTATACAAATGCCAAATGAAGAATAATTAAAGAATAATTAACCTGCACTAAGTCTCACATCCCCACCCCCCCCCCCCCCCCCCCCCTTAAGTTGGCTCCTCACATAAGCCCAACTTAGAACAAAAAAACTACATTTGAGATTTAGTAATTTGTTTATCAACGAATCTGCCAATTGCATTCGAGAAGGAACATGGATAGTCTTCAAAAATCCTTAAGAAATCTGGTCTCGAGTAAAAGCATATCGATCTTAATATGTTTTGTTCGACCATGTAAATGAGGGTTATTAGTAATTGCTTAAGTAGCCCTGTTGTTGCAAGCCAAAGAAATAGGAAGAGTAAAGGAAACACGAAGATCTTTGAGTATATAGGTTACCCACAACAACTCTTTAGTAATAGTGGTCATGCTTCTATATTCAACCTCAACAAATGACATAGAAATAATCCTTTGTTTCTTAGTGATGCGTCTCTAGGGTCATACACTCAAAGAGGCATCACAATGAACAAAAAAAAAAAAAATGGGGGTTTCAGTAAATTTGTAAGCTATCGAGTTGGATATGATGTACCAACAAGATCCAATACGGCTTAAGACTCATCGGATGTGATGTACCAATCCGAGTAATAAGGTTGCTTGCCACAATCCTTACTAAAGAGATTGATAAGAGTAGGTAGAAGTGAGTTTTCAATGAGAAAAGTCTCAAGAGTTTTTTATTAAATATCAAAAGTCTGTCTAAAACCCTATACAAGTATTCTATTTATACAAAATGGTAAAATTGTAAATAAATGAATAAAAGGATGCCTTAGTGGCATTTTAGTAATAATAAATGAGACATGAACGACAACTAAAGGAAAATACAAGAAAAAGGGAAATCTAAACAGCATAAGTAAAATAGGTGGTTGCACAAAATTTTCAAGTGAGGGGTTAAGATTCGATTCCGAAGAGCTATTGGAGACTTAAAGTTATGATCTGGGTAGACCTAACTTTGGATGACTCATCTTGTCTGAGACCGATCTAATATGTCCATGGCCGACCTAATGCTACTGAAGCCGACCTTGAATGGCCAAACCAACTTGGTATGGCAGTGACCTACCTGAGGCCAACCTAACATTATAGTAGCCGACCTTGCATGATCGACCCGATCTGGCATGGATGTGTCCAACCTGTTTAATATGACTAGGTGTGACCAAGTTGATACGAAATAGCCGAGTAGCCTCATTATGATCGAGTAGATCTTAGCCAAACAAACTTGGTCAAGCAAATCGATCTTGGTAAGGTAGAGTGGCCGAGCAGGATAGGACTGTCTTGTATAACTGATCAAAGTAAACCTAGCATAATAGAATAGAGCTGACCATAGTATGGTAGAATGGACCAAGTATACTAAGGAAGACCTAGCAAAGCAAGGCATAAATAATAGGCCAGGATAGAACTTGCAGAGCACATTGGGTCTTCCAATATTGCCATAGCTCATAGATAAGTTTATGGGAGGGCTCAGTCAGGGTAAAACGGGGCATATTAAGCATAACAGGGCAGACCTAACAGAGTAGGGCAAGCCTTCCATTGCTAACATATCTTATAAACAAGTCACCCACTCACGTAGAGTTTGCAAGCAAGCCTCCCATGTAGTCTAAAACTTAGCATGGCATCGGGTTTGTACTTGGAATCCTATCATCCCCTCCTTCTTGGAAGTGTTTTGACCTGAAACTTAGCAGTTAGCAGCTCTAGATCCCTCCGGGGTCAAATACTAATCGATAAAATTGAAATTTAAATACAAGCATACACTCTAATTCTTGAAACAAAGGCATCACTAGTTGATGCTCCCTCCACTCATCATGGACTCTATCAATCAAATCTTTTATCTTGGATCTTTCCTTCCACTCATCATGGATTCGATCAACTACACCTTGGTAGTCTCAGCAATTATCTATTATTGGAAGTAACACGATCTCAGGGTCATACAAAAGATTAGGGGCTTGGAGATCTTATGTCAATAGGTCGTAAGATGGCTCATCAATTGCAAGTACTTCCACCTCTTTAAGCTCGGCTAACTCGAACATCATGATCTCCTCATCAGTTGCAATCAACACTCTCTATACTTCCTCATAAATCGATTCTTCTAAGAAACAGTCCTTTGTCAAGTGATTTTTCCTATAAAGATACAATAGCTACTAATAGATTTGCAATCAATGTATGAAGCTCCCCAATCCAAATCCATATAGCTTACTAAAGAAAGAGCAGTGTCCTTAGGATAGAAAAGACCATAAGTGAGAGTTCCTTTCAAATACCTTTACAAATGAAGAGCATCTTGTAAATGATTAGCACAAGGCCTTTTAAGGAACTAAATAAGTTTGTAGACTGAGAAGGAAATATTAGGCTACATCAAAGTAAGATATAAGAGGCAACCTACAAGTCGTCGATACAAAGTAGGATCAATAATCTCTTTACCACAATCTGTTTCCAATTATAAACTAGAAGGCAAAGGTATACGTGATGGTTTTGTTGTACTCAATCCCATATCATATAATAGATCAGAAACAACTTTGCATTGATGCAAATAAGTACTAATGGAAGTACAACACAACTCTATGCTAAAAATGAATTGAGCTAACCCCAAGTCTTTAATCGTAAAAGCCTAATCTAACTGCTGTTTTAAAACCTCAATAGAAGCAACATTAGTCTTGGTAATTAGCATGTCATCTACATACAAAAGAACAACTAGAAAACCATCATCGGCTACTCAAGTAAACAATGAAAAATCGCTTTTAGATTGAATAAAACCATGGCTAACTAGAAATTTTGACATCTCAATATTCTATTGATGAGAGGCCCACTTAAGCCCATAAAGGGAACAAATTGTTTTACAAACTTCACCCGGTTTAGCCCTAGAATATCCTTAAGGAGGATTCATATAAATTTCTTCATTAAGAAAGCCATGTAAAAAGGCATTATTAATATTAACTTGATATAAAGGCCATGAGTTGGCCATAGCAACAACCACTAAAATACATACGGTACTAAGTTTGGCAACAGGAGAAAAAGTCTTATGATAGTCTTCTCCTTGCACTTGGGTAAATCCTTTAGCTACTAACTGGGCTTTATATCTCTCAACCATACCGTCAACTTTGCATTTGATTTTAAAAAGCCATTTAGAATCTCTGGCTCTCTTGCTTAGAGGCAAAGCAGTAAGATCCCAAAGTGATTTTTCTCTAAAGCATCCACCTCCTTATTCATGGCTTCCACCCATAACTCATCTTGAGAAGCTTGAGAATAAGAAGTTCGTTCTTTAGTATACGTTAGCTAAATAAACAACAAACTCAAAAGGAATATGCGTAAAGGACTCAAGCAAAAACAAAGGATACAAAACCTTAGAAGAAGAAGCAATGGATGAATGAAACAAAGTAGGCAAAACTAGATTAATGTTGTGAACATACTCATCTAACTACTAAGGTGTTCTTCCGGTGCATGTAGAACGATGTAGATCAATAAGAGAAGGAATGTCCTAATGTTGGTTAGTAGGGACATTTGAAGTATCGATTTTGGACTTACAAGAGGAAGACAAATCAAAGGTATCAAAAAAGACATGAGGCAAATAATTCAAAGAAGTAGAAGAAGGTAGTGAATCATGAATAAGAAAGGAATCTATTTTGAAAGGAAAGTTTTGTTCAAAGAATACAACATCATGCCCATTACCATGTCCCAAAAGAATACTCTTTATTCCTTTAGCATCGAACTTATCTTTGCTAGGTAATAGATTTGTAGCAAAGCATATACAACCCATCACCTAAAGATGATCATAAGTAGGAGCATGTCTAAATAATAATTCGAATGGAATCTTCCAATTCAACACAACCATAGGTATCCAGTTAATGAGATATATTGCTTTCAAAACAAATTCTCCCCAAAAGGCTTTAGGTAAATGAGCATGAAGTCTCAAGGCTTTAGATGTTTCAATTAAGTGTCGATGTTCATGCCCAACTCGCCCATTTTGTTGTGGTGTGTATATCATGGTTTTGTGATGAACAATAACAAGATTATGGAATAAGGATTGGCACTCTTTGGAAAAAAATTCGGTTCCATTATCGGTTCACACAAACTTAGGTGTGGTGTGGAAATGATTCTAAATATATTAGATAAAGAAGAAAGTGCTTATGTTATCTGGGATTTGAATTTTAACAAATACGTCTAAGTACATCTTGAGTAATCATCAACAATAGTCAAAGTGTATTGTTCACCAGTTAATGAAGCAACATGGTAAGGTCCCCACATGTCAATGTGCAACAACTGAAATAAAACGTCTCCTTTCTTAACATTTCTTTCAAATGGCAATCAATGTGACTTTACTAAACAACAAGCTTTATACAAGAATTCTTTAACAGCATCATTTGTACAATCAATCAAATGAGCTATATTAGAAATGGAAGTATGTCCAAGTCTAGCATGAAGCAAATGAACATCGATATAAGAACTTTGTAAAGTAAAGGAAGAATTACAATTAAAAAACTTTAAAGAATCATAAGTACAAGTATTGTGATTAAGAGCAGTCTAAAGAATGTAAAGTCCCTTGCTTTAGCAACTGCAATACATTACTTAAAGGTTAGGTCCTGAAATAAGCAAGAAGTTTTATTAATGGAAACGACAAGTGAATGTTGATTAAGCAACTTTAAAACAGACAACAAAATGTGATGAAAATTAAGAACAAGAAAGACATTTGAAAGGACTAGAATCGTAGTCAACAAAACCGATCTAACAATGTATACGTATTTAACAAAACCATCAGGTAAATGTATAGGGATTGGATGGGACAAATGACACTTGTTGAAAAGTAAACAATCATAGGGTATAATGTAGTCAGTAGCGTCCGTATCAACTATCTAACTAACCAACTTATCATTTAAAGCTTTCAGATGAGACATGGAATTAATAGAAACCATACCTGCAAATTGAATTGAATAAGCAGCGTATTCCTTTTCTCTTTCAAGTGGAGTATTCATTTCCAGTCATCTGGTGGTAAGCCCTTGAGGCTATGGCGAGGGATGGGATTGGTTGATTTGGGAAGTTCAAGTGGTATGGATGATCACTTGAGCAAAAGCTGAGCTCGAGAGCTCCTGTACACGAAGCAAGGCTAAAGAGAGAGAGTAGACGCAGGTTAGGAATTTTAGAGAGAGAAAGCTCGATTTTTGCTTATTAGATGCGATTCAATGATTTCATGATGATGGGAATGGGGTTTGGGTAGTCCTTTTATACTAAAACAAGCTTAGGTTAACTTGGTAAGTGTTATCAATGGTCAAATAGGCCATGAATGCGAATCCCGCATTTTGAGTCTTTTCTTATTTTCTTAGGAGATTCAATGCTCTAAATGCTTGTATCTAGATATGTTTTTTATCTCGATCCAAAGTATTCCATGTCTACTTCGTGATTTCACCATATGGAGAAAAATGAATCAAAGATGGTCTCAAAGTGACTACATTACACAACAAGAAAAAGTGGGAAAGGAAAGGAAAGAGAGAGAAAGAAGATGTTGACGCAAACGCATGCCATGTGTCAGGTACAAACGCATGCCTAATAACTTTATGCCACATATGTCCTAACTCATACAAAAAGAAAAAGGCATAAGGTGCCCATTAGAAGAATCGAACCTAATACCTACATGTCATTTCAAGTGCAAGTGCAAGTGCAAGTGCAAGTATAGTACCATTAGGCCATTGGCTTATGCCTTGTTTATATATGTAATCAAATTGTATATGTAGACTAGGTTAGCTTGGGCTAAATGTAAATCTAAGCCCAAGCCCAAAATCCCCTTTGTTATTTTTATTATTTGAGACCTAAAAAAGTATTAAAGCTATTAAAATTTCCTATTCTCAATCACTTTAGGTTTCTAGCCAACTTAAGGAGCACTATCCTGTCTCAATCACTTTAAGGTTCTAACCAGCTCAAGGAGTGCTATCCTGTCTCAATCACTTTAGGGGTCTAGCCAACTCAAGGAGTGCTATCCCGTCTCAAATCTCTTTAGGGTTTTAGCTAGCCAAAGGAGCGCTTTGCCCCTTCACCTAGGTTAGTCAACTCATAGGGGTACGACTAGGTTTCAATTTGTCATTTAGGGTCTTAGCTAGCTCAAGGAATACTTTACCCATTTGCTTAGGTTAGTCGACTCATAAGGGCATGACCCAACTAGGTTTCAATTTGTCATTTAGGGTCTTAGCTAACTCAAGGAGCATTTTACCCATTCACCCAGGTTAGTCAATTCATAGGGGTACGGCCAAGTTTCAATTTGTTATTCAAGGTTTTAACTAGCTCAAGGAGCACTTTACCCATTCACCTAGGTTAATCAACTCATAGGGGTACAACCAGGTTTCAATTTGTCATTTAAAGTCTTAGCTAGCTTAAGGAGCGCTATACCCATTCACCTAGGTTAGTTGGCTCATAAGGGCATGACCAAGTTTCAATTTATCATTTAGGGTTTTAGTTAACTCAAGGAGCGGTTTACCCATTTGCCTAGGTTAGTTAGCTCAAAATGGTATGACTAAGTTTCAATTTATCATTTAAGTCTTAACCAGCTCATGGATCACTTCACCTATTCACTTAGGTTAGCCAACTCAAAGGAGCACTTTTAGGTTTTCTCAAATCAATTCCAATTCAAAGTTGTTAGTCCCCTAGAGACACACTCGCTTAGGTTAGTCAGCTTAGAGGAGCACTTCTAGGTTTTCTCAAATCGATTCCAATTTAAGGGTTACTAGTCCCTTAGAGATGCTCCTACCTAGGATAGTCAGCTCAAAAGAGCACTTCTAAGTTTTCTTAAATTGATTCTCATTTAGGGTTGCTAGTCTCCTAAAGATGCTCCTACCTAGGTTAGTCAACTCTAAGGAACACGACTAGATTTCCTAAATCAATTCCAATTTAGGGTTGCCAATCCCCTAAAGTCACTCCTACTTAGGTTAGTCAGTTCAGAAGAGCACTTCTAGGTTTTCTTGAATCAATTCCAATTTAAGGTTGCTAGTCTCTTAAAGACACTCTTGCCTAGGTTAGTCAGCTTATAAGAGCACTTCCAAGTTTTCTCAAATCAATTCTCATTTAGGGTTGTTAGTCCCCTAGAGATGCTACCGCTTAGGTTAGTCAATTCTAAGGAGCACAACTAGATTTTCTAAATCGATTCCAATTTAGAGTTGCTAGTCCTTTAGAGATGCTCCTACCTAAGTTAGTTAACTTAGAAAAGCATGACTAGGTTTCAAACCAATCTTTCTAGCCAACTCTTAGGGCGCTAAACCCTTTTAAACTCACTTTAATGTCTCTTAGAGCACCTTTTATGTCTTTTAGCTTCTCACTAAATCTTTAGTGAATCAAGCTTAAGATAGCTAGCTAATTGCAGCGTTTCTTAAGGCAAATTCATCCATAAGGCAAAAATGATATCTCTCTTTTGTCTTTATGGCAGAGCTTTACTCAAATTTCACTACAAAAAGAGACAGTTGTAGACAACCTATTTTTACCTCTTGTAGTTTTAGAATTTTTTTTTTTTAGAATAGGAAAAAGGGTCCTAATTTAGAAAAAAAAAATACAAAAAAGTAGAAAATTTAGAAAAAAAAGAAGAAGAAGAAGAAGAAGCGGTAGTAGATAATTTAAAATATAATCGGAAATTTCAATTTAACTTTAATATTTTTTTAGGTTTTAAATTAAAAAAAAATAGTGAGAATGTTAGGCTTAGGCTTAGATTTAAATCAAACCTAGGTTAATCTAGTCTATATACACAATTTAATTGCATATATAGATAAGACACAAGCTAGCGGTTTGATGGAAAGAACATACATGAGCACATAGGTGGTCTAGGGTTCAAATCTTACCATGTGCAACTTGCACATTTTCGTTTTTGTTTTCTTGACCCTTCCCTATCCACATGTTGAACATTAATTAGGCCACATGTTCAATCTGACATGTCACAATTCTCCATAGGGCTGCGTAGATAAGGTGGTGCCACGTCAACATATTTTCTTTCCCTTTTCCACCATTTCTCGCACGATAACAAGCTTGGATAGCTCGCTTTGCAATCATTTTTTATTTGATTTTCTTCACGATTTCCCTAAATCACAGGTGAAATAGCAAAGTTGGCATGGAATACTATGAATTAGTACAAAGAATTGCGTCCAAATTCAACTTTTAGAGGAATAAAATGGGGTTTGAAAATTGGGAAAAACTCAAAAAACACAAATTTGGTTTCAATATGATTTTGCGTAATTCAAACTTTTCCATTAAGTTCTAAAGCTTTTGATCTTTTATTTTAGGAAGAACAGAGATCAAGGAATAACATTTGACCATTTTCTTCAACTGAATTGAATCATATCTCATCAATATTGGAGTTAAAATTTGGTTAAAACCCATTTACTACAAATCTCTAATTTAATGTGTTTCCTTGACTTCCTAAATGCGATTCAACAATGAAAACTATAATAATGGATTGAGGAAGCTATTCCACCATCAACTCATCATCAGAATCGCTCAAACACTCATCCCATTCTCTTTCTCTCTCTAAGCTAGTCATGCTTATCTCCCTCTCTAAAAATTAGTTTCGTTTGAAGACTTTCAAACCCAGCTAACTACATGCCTAGCCTCCCCAAGAGCTGAGCTTTAGAACCCAGCCATCCCCATGCACAATTGTGCCCTCCACATTAAGCTCCACCATCCCAAGGGTTTCAAGAAACCTTTACTACCCCTCCTTCATGAAACCACCACTCTCTGATTGTTTTCACCCCAAAACAACACCATGGCCAGACTCATGGTGGCTTAAAACCCCTAGGACACACTCTCTTCATGCCCAACAACCACTTCACACAACCACCCAACACCACCACTACTACATCTATTCCAACTACCACCAAATGGCCACCATTAGCCATGGTGCTCCACTTACACCACCGCCCGCCCCCTACCCCCTTACCCCCCAATCTACCTCACACACCCCCCCCCCCCTAAAACCCCCAGATCACACCCTTTGTCGATGCTACTATTGAAGAAAGCTTGTGACCCGATTTTCAGGATACAAACCCAACCAAATTCGATCCATGCGACTTGAACTCCAAAGCCGACTTGTAATGCAACCTAACTCTTAACTTGTGTAGCACCTTTGCTCGATTCTATTTTCTTGGTTTTGTATTCGTTTGTATATTTTTTCTTCTTTTCTTTAGTGTTCCATTGTAAATAAATAAAAGAAAAACCCGAAAAAAAAAAAGAAAAAGAAAAAAGGAGAAAAAGTTTAAAAAAAGAAAAGGAAAGGCTGTCTTATTTATTTACTTTTATGCTTTAGTAAAAAAAACATAAATAAATAAATAATTAAAATAAAATAAATAAAAAATAATCAAAAAGTAAAAAACGTTTTATCACTTAGAAAATTCAAAGCAAATTAAAAAGGTTAAGAATATTAAACACGACTATTTTCACAAATTAAAACCAACCAATACACTTAAAGTTTTATGAATAAACTACAAAAAGTCTGATTCCTATTAAAGGGTATGTAGAGACCTACGGGTGACTTTAAATAAGAAAATCTTTTTATTTTCCCTTATAAATAATTTTGATTTGTTATTTTTTATGCAAATAGAATTAGTTTGTTATGAATGCATAGATATTCTAAAAGTTAAATTTGAATTCGGAAAGTTAAAAGTGGCACTCGTTAATGTTTAATAAGTTAGCCCCCGGACTTAAATACTTAGTTTTCAAAAAAAAATATTCAAAATTATTTTTCACATGATCCGATGTCTAGATTAAAATCAATCCACCCAATTGATTTTAATCTAAACTTTCTTTGGACCTCGATTAAGTAGTGACTCCAAGTATTTTTTAAAACATGTTTAAAGCCTAGATTTTCCTTAATTCTTAGTCAATGTTAATATAAAATGGGTAGGGTTTAATATTGATCGAATTAAGGAAAATAATAAAAACCTTGAAAAATCTGAGCTTAACAGCTATGATTTTAAAACATTTACTATTTAAAGATTATTTTGTCCAAACAATATAAATAGATGTTAAACACATGTACAAAAAGAGATGGAGACGTTATAGAATAGAATAGAATAGGAGTTTTTTCTTAGGGTTTTAGTATTTCTATCATGAAAGTTCTCATTTTTGTCATGTTTGTAGCATAGAATAATCGATATCTAAACCTGCAACCCTAAAGTAATATGTATTGTATTTTATTTGTTATTATTTTAATGAAATTCTCTTATGCTTATTAATTCAATTATGCATTTTGTATTGATTAAGTTATTATTTCTAGAGTTTCAACTTAATTATTAGATTTTAAGTATTGATGTCACAAGGCCAATATATAAACAGATCTATCATAATTAAAGAGATTTGCTCTAAGCTTACAGATAAGTTATAAATTTCTTCTAGAATTAAAATTTATATCTTGTTTGTATATTTCAAAATTCCTATTCTTAATGTTGTTCTAATAAGTTCTATTCTAGAAGCAATTTGGTATAATATAATTAGGATTAAAAATTAATAAAGAAATGATTCCTATTAATTTTAGCAATAGAATTCCTCTAGTTAATAAGAATAAGAAATACATTAGAAACCTCAGGCTAATACATATTAATCTCTTGTTGATTAGAGTCTAGATATTACTTTGGTTAATTAGGTTTTTGTTAATTAATTGCATTCATTGTCGTTAGTTATTAATTGGTTCTTATTTCATAATTTCCATTCAATTTGTCGTCACTATTGCTATCGAATTTTAATTAAAGTAATTTAGAGCAAGTGAGTAAGTGTTCAATCCTTGTAGAATCAACAATCTTCGACTCTAGAAGTCTCCTAAACTATTACTCGACAAGTACACTTGCCTAGCAGGGTGATGTAAGCCCCATCAAATACTTAAGGAGAGGAAATGAACATTACGACTTACATTCAAGACAAACAAAAATTCAAAGAAATCAAAAGCCTACAAAAGTAAGAAAGAGTAGTTGTCATTCATATTTTTTTAATAAAATGCAGCAAAGGAGCAATTTGAAATGAAATCAATGTGAGTGTTCGTAGCTTCTATAATCTGAAGGTTTACAGTTTACATTGCCATACATTTATCAAACGCATAATATCATATTCTATCATTCAAAAACCATGCTCACTGTTTGTTACTAGTTTCCTAACATTTTCTCATAATGTATTCATAATCTACTTCCATATTATCTACTTTTATATTATATGCTTTCATATTTGTACTGGGTATTAATTTTTAGCATATAATATTATATTCATATATAACTAATTTTCTTAAGCAACTCCTGTATCATCAAGATGACAAGTTTTTTTTATAGTGGTTCCAATGTTGGCAAAAAGTCTACATCAAGGAAAGGTGAGGAAGAATACAAATCATGAATACTATTTTTGCAATTACACAAACACTCGAGTGGTCAATGAAATGCGAAGTTATCTACTGGGTCTTAAGCAAATGATGTCTTGTATAACTTAAACATAGAAGAGGAGGTGGCACGAGATGAGGAGCAACAAGAGGAAGGGATAGAAGGCTAAGTAAGGCATAGGGTTGAACCAAGCAGCAAACTGCCGAAAATCAGTTAAATTTGAAATGTTTACTCAACATTTTTATAAAATTATAGGTATAAATTGGAGCATTCATGGGCATTGCAATTATTACAATAAAAGATACACATGGAAAGCTGGAGACAAATTTGGAACTTTCTTATAGCATATGAAGTCAAAACATTGGATGGAGTATAGAATGGACAATAAAGAACAATAAATTATAAGGTTGTCTACCCAACAAAAGTCCGCATTGTTCATCTCTTTGAGGAAAAGTAGAAGGAATCTTTATGTAAAATGATAGATGGTATGCATATTTCCTTTAAGGCAGGTAGTAATCCTTTTTTTCGTGCATTGCAAGCAAGAATGTCTAAATCCTAGTGCCAAGACATTTTCTTCTCAAGCATTGCATAGGATATTCGGCAAGCCAGACACGTACATTTCCAACTATTTGGATAATGGATGGGAATGCATACATAGGTGTAATTTACCATTGGGTGGATAAAAAATGTCAACTGCAAAAAGGTTTGATTGTTCTTAGAAAATTTACAAGTGCTACAAAGTGCAAAATATTTATGCCATTCTATGTACTATTATAAGAGATTACAAATTAAAAAGGAAAATATTCTCTATTGGATTTGACAATGCTGCAGCCAACACAACATCAATACTTGAGTTAAAAGCACTTTGCTAGCCCATGCTTGGGGGCACTTGTTCCACATTCCTTATACATACCAGATACTAAACCTATGTGTGAAAGGTTGATTGGTAGCTCCAAATTTCAAGATGCACCCCATCAAACATGTGATTGATCAAATTTTAGATAAATTAAGTATCCATAATAAGTAGATAAAATTTTTTCAAAGCTAAGGGAAAAGCATAAAAAGATTTAAGAGATACATTCAACATAGATGGAGCTCTACTTATGAGCTTATCTAGAGCACCATTCCATTCAAAGATGATTTGTGTGAATTCGTTGTGATGCAATATATCCTAAGCATTCCATTACACCTAAATGATTGGAATGTCTACATTGGGTTGCTTGTTTAATTAAAGATTTTTTATGATTCCACTAATTCATTTTCATAGGTGTACCAACCAAGCACCCATTTATTTGTTATGGAAGCAGCTAACATACTAGCTTCTTTGGCAAACTCGTATTGTGATTTGATCCTACAAGAGTTAGTTAATGAAATAATTATGAAATGGTTGTCTTATTATAGAGAAATTTCAAACATTTATTTAATTTCCAATAATTTAAACCTTCGTATTAAAATTAAGGGTTTGTTTGGTTATCTAAATTGTTACTATGAGTATGCTGATAACTTCTCTAAAACATAAGATTACTAAATGGTTTCCATAGATGTTGTCCTTCGAGGTACAAAGTAGGTACTTTATGAGTTATTTGAGAATTTTTCCTCCTTTATGGTGACCAAGTTCCGATAGGCCCCGTGCCTCTCACCACATGCCAAACAGGTAGCATTGGCAGTTTGCCTATAGCAAACCTTCTATTGTTATAGAGGTTGAAAAGATAAAGGGGCTCTTGGGGGCATTCATCAAAACTTGACTACTACCTTAACACAACTTTTTAAGGTTGATGAAAACAATGGTATCTACAATTTCAATATGTTCGATTGGTAGAGAAGCTACATAAGAACATTTATAATCCTCTCATGAATGGCTCGACAAATCCTCGTACCTCTACCTTCAACGATATATGTAGAGTAAGCTTTTAGTAAGACTAAACTAATTTTAGATAAGCGAAGAGCATCATCGTCGGCTGTAATTGTTGAAGCCTTCGCTTACATTAAAGATTGGGTAAAAGTAAAAAGGCGAGAGTAAGAACAATGTGATACGCCCAATGAAGATGATAAATACTCTAGCAACTTCAACACATCAAGTAAGAGTACAGCATGATCCACACTTAAGCATAAGCGAGGTGAGAGTGATTAACTGCTTAAACATTTATTTTCAAATTATTTTTTAGACTCAAAACTTGTTTTCGTAGTTTTCAAACAAAAAAAAGAAAAAACTAAAGTGGTGGTTTCAAAGTTAGGATTATTCCACTAACTTTTCCAAAAAAATTAGGCGAGCAAGACTTAATTTACTTTCTAGGAATTTTTCATGACATAAATAACTTGTCTAATCATGTAAAGTTAGCATTTTTTCCAAAATAAAAACAACGAACATGCTCAAGTTTTTTTAGAAAATAAATTGTTAAACTATAGAAATATGATTTTGGCTAACAGATACTTAAGCACGTATGAAGTGATCTAAAAATTGAAAAATTATTGTTTTGAGATTGAGAAAAGAATGTTTTTGTAATTTGAAAAAAAAAAAAAGAAAAAACTAAAATGGTGGTTGAAAAGTTTGGACTTTCCCCTCAGTTTTTTTCAAAAAACCGAGCCAGCAAAACTTATTTTACTTTTTAAGATTTTTTCATAATGGAAACAATTTAGATAAATCACATAAATTTGACGTTTTTCTACAAACCAAAATGATGACCACACTAAAGTTTTTTAAAAAAATAAATTTCTAAACTACAATGGTTTGATTCTAGCTAGTGGATACATAAGTATCTATTAAGCAACCTAAAAGGTTGAAAATTTTATTTTTCTACCAAAATAACTAGAGTGGTCTATATTAAGCAATGATTGATATCTTCCGTGTATTTTCTTATTATCTTCGTAGTTTTATAAATGCAAAAATTGATGTATGCAAATGTATTTCCTAGACAAGAGTTTTCCTTTTGTAATGGACAAAAGAATTCGATATTCAATGAATTTCTTAAGTTCCAATGATAATGAAAATTGACATATGTGATATGACTTCACTTTACATTTCCTTACCATAAGCTAACAATGACAAAAGATAAATAGTTTACAAAAGTGAAATGAAAGAGTTGCTAAAATGTAATGAAAAGTTGAAAAAGATGGAATGACTTCACATTTTAATAATAATATGTTTTGAAATAGTAGACAAAGTGTAATTTAGCTGCAAAGGAGGAATAAGCAAAAAAAAAAAAAGAAAAGAAAGAAAGAAAAAGGCATCTTTACAATTCCTTTGAACTGAAGGTTTTGAGGAATTGCCACATTTGTGGTTTCAACCTTTTAGAACAGAGGGTCAATAAATCTTATGTTGATTCCAAAGTAGCTCTAACCCCTGCCTATTTCTATTTGGATGGAATGTTTAAGTCTATTTCCTATAATATTCTATTTAACTTTGATAGTCGATTAACTATTGAATTTAGATCTTGAATTCAATCATTGCATTTATCTTTTTTTTTTTTTCCTTTTTTTGTCATTCTTATTTATAAGTAGAAGGGCAATGTCCAATATGCAAAAAAGATTAACCTAAAAAGAAGAAGTTGAATTTAAGAATTATTCAGTTAAGTATTATTTTGTGATGAATAAAATGAATGTTATTAGTTATTGTAAAAAAATTTAAAAAAAAAAAAAGGTTAAAAAAAGTTGTGATTCAATTCTCGAAGGATGGTTGAAGGCCTTAAGCGAGCAAAAGAGAGAGAACCTACAACAAAGAAAATGTAAGTAAAATGACTTGGGAATTGTTTGGCGAAGCCACCCTACTACTTAAGTTAGCCAAGTGTCAAAGAGGAAGAAGACCAACAAAATATAGGCTAGAGTATGTGTAAGAGTAAGTAAATGATATTACTCATAGGTTTCATCCTCTATTTATAAGGAATGAGGTTAAGACAATTATTGAAGGTAGATCCTTAACAGTAGAGGTGTGCTCCAGATTTTTATCAAGTTCGCTAGAGACTATTGTTGGGTTACCATTTTTGGTAACCATTCCTGCACACTACAATTGGAGCTTCATAGATTAGAGAATAGGAGAGCTTCTTCTAGTGTAGTTAAGAGCAAGTCAGTAAGGATTCTTCATGGCTTAGCTTCAAATATATTGGAGATGTTCGAGCTAAAAGGAGCTTGGCTAGGAAAGGTAGGTCGAATGGGCCTATAGAGCTCAAGCTAAGATTAGAATAGATTGACTTAGGTCCGAGGCCCCATGTCCGAAATCACCAGCCAATAAGAGAGAGAGAGAGAGAGAGAGAGAGAGAGATTATCATTTAAGTAATAAATACATATTGAAAATATAAATTTTTATTTATAAGATTTAAACCCAATAATCATGTTTGTTAAACCAAATATTTATAATTAAGTTATTTTTTCAAACCTTAGAGGGGCTTAAGCCCCTTTTAGCCCTAGCCTAAATACATCCCTATGTATGATAGCAATGTTGATAGTGCATTTTCATCCCCTTAATCAGATGCTCGGCTCCGTGCCAACCTATTTTAAGTGAATCAAAAATTGATTAAGGGATGATTCCTTTATCTAATTCCTAATATAGCTGACTAATTGGTTATTACCAAGCTACCAACATCTTGTTGTAATTTCTACAATTTAGTACCTATTCCCCCAATTACTATTACTAAAGGCCCAATTGCTAAGGCCCAGTTCATGAACATTTAAATATTCAAACATAGGTGTAAATAGTTTAGTAGTTATTGAGACAACAACTATCTAACTGCCCACTTCTCCCCGTAATTTGTACATGGCCGAATTCATAAAATGCCATATATCATTGGCAATTCAAGTGACAACCACTATAGTTATCAAACAAAGGTCTATAAATATGGGAACACAACCACTATAATAATTCTTTACATACTCTAAATACTAGACCTTATACTCTTTAATACCTTTTCCCAAACATAACACTAACTTAAGCATCAGAGTAACTATACTAGACTAGCTCGAGCACCCCTAAAGCTTAACTCTTGCTCTTTTGTAGATTCCCAAACACCAATTCAAATTTTGACAACAATATTTTGGCACCATCTGTGGAAAATGAGTTGCAAAACTTGACTAGTCCTTAACCATTTGCTTAGTGGGGTTTAGATATCTTGGGACCATTCCTAAAGGCCATAAGACAATAATACTAGCGATTTTGCATTTTTACATTTCGATTTTACGTTTTGATTCTATAGACCCTCTAATGATTCTGAATAGAATCGCAAGTTTAACAACCTCAGAAAGGGAGCTTCCATAGAGCTAGAGCCTCCATGGTGTCGGCAATGGTAAGGGTCTATTCTTGTCACTAACCTTCACCCTCCTCCTCTTCATCATAGTCATGATCATCAACATCCTTATCATCATCTACATTTGCGAAGTCATGGCAAGAGAGCTCATAATTAAGATGCACTTTCAACACCTATTCCTTCGCTAGCTGAACACTTTAAAGGAGTTTCTTCTGAAGAAGCTTCTTGTAATGCCTTAGAGTTATGATGGTGAAGAACCTCCTCAACAGAAATTCTAGGCCTTGTAACCTGCTCCAACTTAACAATTCAAGCCTATTAGCATATAGAGTTCTCTTTCAATTATATGATCTTTTCGTTGAGTGCAAACTCCTCACTTAAAGAAGTGAAGGATTTGCTTAAGGATCGACACTTCTCTTTCTACTTTCATAGTTGAGATCCTTCACCTCATTATTGAGCTCATCATGCCAACCATTCATGGTGAGAAGCTCCTCGAAGGCCTCCTTGTGAGCATTCTACTCAATTGCCAAAAGGCCCTTCAGTTTCTCTACCTCCATCTCAACAAAGACCCTAGCCTTCTTTGTAGTCATAGTTTGCATCCTAGATGCATTGTAGGCCTCGTCTACCTCTACAGGCACAAATAAAAGTGAGATAAGAGGTAAACTAAATATTCAAAAAAGATAGATCAGCGCTTACCCTTTGTATCTCAACCTCGACCTCTTTAATGACCGAAAGGATGTGCCCATTCATCTATAAAAACAAAAGTTAGCTTCACTACATGTGTAGATACACAAACATAAATAATACAACAAAAACCCAAACTTACATCATACAACTTCGTAGCAGTTATGGAGACAAGGATCCTCCTATCCTACAAAGGGACAAAGTCATACATGTCCTCCCACCTCGAAACAAAGGTGGCATTGGGGATTCTAAAGGCTTGAGCTTATTAAACCTTAGTAAGAGCAAGGGGAGGGGCAACGTTATCCTCCATATCAGGGGCATCATTAGAGGAGCCAAAAGTCTTTGATTTCTTGGCAAAGGGGACATTCTCAAACTCTTTTCCTCTCATCCTCTTCACTGGCTTATTTGAAGGCTTAATTAAAGGATTTACCTCTAGAGCCTTAGATTATGGCTTGAAACATTCCATCTTAGAGCCGCCTGTAGAGGCCTTCTCAAAGGTGTTGACCCAGTCTTGTTCATCACTACCTTCTTCTTCTCAATAGGCTTAGGAGGAGCCCCCTACCCGACAACAGCCTTAGTAGAACCCTGATCAATCATCTTCTTCTTAGTCTTAGCTTAGGCTAAGTGCTTCTTTGGATAGACTTCTCCAACACCTATGTTTGCAAGGAATAAAAAATATATATATGTATTGTAAGCTAAGTATAGAGGAAAAAATTCACAAATGTACCAAGCTAAGCTCGAAGAATGAAGTCCCCCCATGAAGTCCTAAATCAACATCAAATCCATTAGCTTAGCTCAGCATGACAAAAAAAAAAAAACTAGGTAATACCTTCTTCATTGAAGAAGACCGGCTCTCCCCTTTCACATCAATTGATTATTATCTTGGTGTCCTAGAAGAAAATTTTCTCTCTCTGAGCTTGTATCCTCTAAGCAATACGCTTGTCACTGGGAAGAGGTGTCCTAGAAGAAAATTTTCTTTCTCTAAGCTTGTATCCTCCAAGCAGCTTACTTATCAATGGGAAGAAGCTTGATGTCGTCAACAGGAATCGATTTTGACTACCTATTCCAAAAATCTAACCCATTCTCTAACTTTATTGAGACGAACTTGTCTTATCAACCATAAATCTTAGAATCTAAACCAACTAAAAATTTTCTCTTGTATCGAGTAGTACTATAAAAGCACCTATCATTATGTTGCTTTATTGTGAAAAAAATACCTAAACAACTCTACTGTACACCTATCGGCTACCTCTTCATAGAATATTTCAAAGGCGATCAAAATCTTATAAGTATTTGGTGAGAACATGGTCAGGGCAACATGAAAATAATTGGAAAATGCCTTCTAAAAGTCAAAGGACGATCAACATAGACAAAACTCAAAATACTTCAAATAAACATGAAATTCATTCTCAAGTGGAAAACAAACCCTCTTATCCATTGTCGGTTTCCTCAAGTTCCATTCCTCTAAGAGTTTAAATAGAAAAGGTTCATGCCTCGAAGCTAAGTACTTGTTAGCATGACTTTGGATTCAATTGGGAGCACATTTATAAAAAAGAATGTCATTGTACAAATAGACAACTTGCTTGTTACCTTTTTCATCATCGAGATACACATCCCTTGTAAGAGCTTCAATTCAAGCAAGCTTGTTATACCTATCAATCACATTGCTACAACTGGAAGACAAGCCACTTTGATCATTGGTTAATGTCGATGCCATCGTTTCATGCTGGGGGAGTAGCCTTGGAGGAAGGAGAATTGACTATTATATTTCTTGCAATTCCTTGGTTCTTGAGGAATTCATGAAAATTGGACACAAAAAATTATACTTAAAAGAGATAGGGGATAAGAGATTTGCAGTGTTTAATTGAATAAGAGTTTATGGGAATTACAAAAATGCGAAAGGAAAGAGAGAGAAAAAGGTTTCGGGTTTTTATAAAGAAGATAAATGGTGGTTTTTAGGAAAGCAAATTTATTTGATTTGGATTAGGCTTGATCAAGAACTTGTAACTCATGGTGATTTAATAACTACTATCTCACTGAGAGTTACTGCACATGTAGAGAAATTGATTCAAGACAAGATAACTATCACATACACTCTATGGAAAGAGAAAATGAAAGGCTACAACTCTTCACCTAGAAGTTATGCTTTCCTTAAAGATAGTTCAACCCGAATGGCACAACACTCAAATTGACACAATAATCTACCAAAGTTTGACAATCAAGCTATTTAAAATAACATAACAAGTAAGACTACCATTTGGCCACTTGCGTACTCAACCAATGTGAAAATTTGGCTATATACTACTCCTATACTCAACACATTGACCATAGGGCTCGGAGGGCAAATGTTGATAGTGGATTTTCATCCCCTCAGCCAGACACTCGGCTCCTTACTAACCTATTTTAAGTGAATAAAAAATTAGCTAAGGGGTCATGCCTTTAGCTAATTCCCACTATAGCTAACCACTTGGTTGCCACAAGCTATTGACTTCTTACGGTAATTTTTATATCTCAGTACCTATCCCTGATCAATATTACTAAATGCTCAATTGTTAAGGCCTAATCCATGAAGATTCTAATATTGAAACGTAAGTGTACGCAGTTTAGTAGTTACCCAGACAACAACTGTCTAACCAACCACTTCTGCCTACAATTTATATATGGCTAAATTCAAGAAATGCCACGTATCATTGGTAGTTCAACTGACAACTACTACAATTATTAGATAAAGGCCTATATATATATGGGAATGCAACCATTGTAAGAACTCTACACACTTTAAATACTAACCCTTATACTCTTTAACACTCTTTCCCATATGCCACACTAACTTAGGCATTAGAATGCCTATGCCAAACTAACCCCAATACCCTCAAAGCCTAAGTCTTGCTATTTTTGCATATTCTCAAGCATTAATTCAGATTTCGACAACAATAAGCATAAATTTAATCATTTTGTGGGATTACGTGAAAACAAACTCCTGAGATGCTCGGATAAGGTTCTCATTTGCTCTTCTAGAACTTTTATTTATAAACCCAATTTTTTGACACCCTAACTTTGAGCCTCTTTGCTCAAGGTCTCTACATTTTAGATTAAAAGATATGAGTTTACAAGAGTCGTATTGTTGTTTAAATTGGGATCTCCAAGCAATTTACAACTACAGTTAGGTATTTTGGAATTTATCTCAATAGAATTCCTTATTCCCTGTTGTATTATAGTTTTATTCTTGCTGTAATGATGTTTGTTTAAAGGCAGCAATGTAATTATTAGATGATGGATCATGTTTATATACATGTGTTTAGATTTTTTGGTCAACTAAATGACTATTGGTTTGACTACTTAATGTAGTTTTTGGATTGACCAGCCATATTAATCAATAGTGAATTAGGAATAAGATTCCAAATGTGAGCCTATTTTTTTTCCTAATAAACACTCTCTCTAATTCTAAAGAGCTCATAAGACTAGTCTAATGGCCAGTTTCTATAAAGGACTAGGTAATTAGATTCAGGCTAGTTAGGTCTTTGCATAAAGAGTGAATGGATCAAACTCATTAACAAACATTATTCATGACATAGCATGGTGATTTTGTAAATATCAAGCATAATGGTATTATTGTATCATTGATTCTAAAATCATCGTGTTTGGTGGATTTTATCTTAATTTAAATTGTTGGTTTTTTCAAATAAAATTAAATGAGGTTTATAACATATTATTCTAATGCAGGCACTCCTTAGCTTTTCACATAGCTTGGTAGCATATGCAACTCATACTAATGGATAGTACATGTTATGTATAAATACACGTGATATATTATTACTAATTATATTTTAACATATGACAATACAGCTAGTAATTTCTTAGGTAATTACCTACTATTATCCTACATATTCAAATCCGATTGGTAATTATACATTACGTATACTTTTACGTAGTACATATTACCCACTGAATCCCTTCTCATTTATAACCTATTATGCGCTAATGCAAGCACACCTTAGCTTTTCACGTAGCTTGGTGGCATAAGCTACTCGTTCTTATAGACCCTCTTGATCATTCTTCTCCTTTGCTCTCCATGCTCTATTACACTCCTTCCTCCTCCACCTCTACTACCTTACCAATTGTTTCTCCACTTTCCAAGTGAATTACTCGACCTTTTTTATCCTAAATCATCATCAACAATCAAAAGTAGAATATCTCCCTATGGTTATGAGGTGAGAGAGTTAGATTGTAAAACCTGAGTTAAAAATAATTAATAAATTAATTTGGGCGAATTAAAGGAAATAAGAATTTTTTTTTTATATATTTAGCTTTTGGTATGCCATGTAATTAAGATTTAAGTGTCGGAGGCAAAATGGTCATAGTAAAAGTTTCAGACATCGGTATGGCTTGTGATTACACATTAATGCTAGGGGCATTTTAGTTCGAAAAAAAAGGAGGAGTTACACTTTCATTAATCATCTAAACGTACATTAAAGTTACCAAAACTCCCTCTCACGGAAACTTATGTTACTTTCCAGAGAATTTACATAACTCATCTCAACCTTAATTCCCAAATCAAGATTCGTGTTCTTTGAAAAGGAATTCAACAAGAATCAGTCTTTCCTCCTTAATCAAGTAAGTTATCCTTCTATCCTCATTCTATCTTTTTCAATTTATGCTTTTAAGGTTCCTTTAGGTTTTAGGAATAGAGGTGTTGTTACTGTTAGTGTGATGGTGGTGATGCGGTTGTGATGTAATTGTATCTTGATGATGTCACAAAGTGATGTTGAGATGTGTAGTATACATGTATCATGTCTTATATAGGTGTGGGTATGTTATGGAATTTATATGTATGTAAATGTGTGTAAGTTATGGTTTCGAGTAGTTTATATGTATACGCTTGGATTAGAGTGGCGATGTACACTATGGGTATACATGTGGGACAACATGTTAGGACTTGTATGAATGTCGGTATCGCATGTGTTTATGTTAGGAGGATGTTGGGAAGAAATATGGAATATTGTTTAGAGCTTAGAGTATAGAGTTGAGGGCAGACTTAAGGAAGAAAAAGTATTGAGTCGTGAAACTATTAATTTTTAAGCTAACTTTATATCTTAGACAGGTACTAGAGAACGCATAATGTTGGATCATCTTAGGTTAGGAACTCCAATTACGGGATACAATTTGTTGAATGTATGTGTTAGGCTAGTATATATGCAAACTAGACTTAATTGAAAATTAGACTTAATTGATAGTGCTGCCTATGTTTGGCTTCGACCACCCACTGGTCAGGTCTAATAGTGTTGGTAAGTCACCTAGTGATCTTTGCACGACGTTGTCCCCGATAGAGTCCTACATTGAAGGGACCCAAGTAGATCTAGGTTGGTTTATGGCACTCGAGTGTTAAGGAGTACCCAACGCTAATACTTATGTAATATCTATATATATTGCTTGTTAGGAGTCATGAGTAACCCTAAGTCTCAAGACGCTGAGATTGTAATGGTTGTAGACCTAAATGAAATTTTAAATCTATTGCTTGTTGCATTTAGTAGTGGTATTTGTATATATGGTATCTTGTACTAGGCTTTGGCTCACCTTATGAAAATTGTTATTTTCAGTTGTAGGGACAGGTTATGAGATTGATGATGGGGTTTATGTGAAGGATTATGGATTTAACTATTTGTACTATAATGAGCAAGGGGATTATTACTACTTTGAGGATGGAGTTGAAGTGCCATAGTTTAACCATAGGGGTAGACTTAAGATTGTAATTATTTTCTTTAGAATTGCATATTGAGACTTATGTGGTTATGGAGTTACTCGTAACTCCTGTTGCTAGGTTAAGTAGGTTAATTGTTGTTAGTGCTATGAAACTCTAGTTTATAATCTAGAGCCCTTTCGTGTTTTATGGAGTTTAAGTGGACGTTATTTCACTTTTATTTAAATTCGAGGTTATTAGTTTATGAATGGGCAGATTTCATGTTATTCTTTTGTGGATTTTAGATAGGTTATATGTTCCAAAATGCCTAATGTGTCAATAAAAATTAAGGACACATGGCGGGGTTATGGCATCCTTGATTTTGGGGCATTAAATAGATGATTGACCTTATTTAACTTCTATGGTTTGAATAGGTGCTACTAATTGACTCATAGCAGTTTATAACCTATAGAGTATCTCAATAATCATGTTCATGAATTTCCTTAAAGTTAATAGCCTTAAAGGATGTCCATAAGTCATATTGTTAAATTTCTTAAAAGCAATATCTAGTGAGGATTTTTTATTTCTTAGAGAAGAAAGGATAGTATTAATTGGAAACTTTGGTGGGTGATAAGGCATTTAGTAACCTTCATAATAGCTTGAAGAAAGAATAGTGGGATCATATATAGAAAAATTTATCTGGGTATGTTTGAAAAAAGTATTTTGTTGAATTCATCAACCGTGTTGATGCTGATAAATCAAGGGGAGAGAGAAAGGGTGTGAACTAGTCAGCAATTAATTGAATTGGAATAAGTGGCTATGTGATAAACATAACCTCATTGCAATTATCCAGGCGAGGCACATAAATTTCCAAATACAAACTGAAAGAGTCAAGTAAGAAGATTGGAATTGTCAATACCTTATATGAACTCGAAAAAAAGAGATTCAATCATTAGATTGTGTTGGTGATTACTCTAAAGTGCTATTGCTTTCTTATTGAGTTGGGTTAGGGTTTTGAGTGAGAAAAGAGACGTCATATTTGGGCTCTTTCTATTTTTAACATGCTCTGTTAGGTTGTTTTCATAATGGGATAATGTTACATTAATACATAAACCTTTTTTCAATTATCTATCTAAAGTTTTTATGTGTCAATTTACCTACCTAATCAAACTTTGTGATGTCAATATTAATACCTAAGTTAATTCTGTTAAAATCTATTAGATTATATAGCATTTTTCATGAATTTGGTTGTGATACGTGTTTTAATATATTAAAAAAAATTTGCTAATGCCAACTCACTGCCACATGTGTTTTTTTATTTCATTAAAATAACTTAAAAAGAATTTAATTTTCATCTAATATTGTAATTTTAAACAATTAAAGTTATTAAAAAGAAAATCTTCTCCTCACTCTTCCTTTAACACCACTAACCACCTTTGTCTCTTTCACTTTCACCCTTCTCTATCCTCACCAACACCCATGGAATTGACAAACTCATCGGCAACCACAACATAAGCATCAAAAGAAATTTACGTTAATCATTCTTCAATACCATAAAATAGAAAAGAGAGAATCTAAAAGCAACATCGTACATTAGACATTAATGGAGGTGGTCTTTGTCTAAAGTGGCAATCTAAAGGTGGCTAATAGTGCAACTTCGATGGTTTGCTCCGATGAAGTAGCATGGCAGTAGTTCTCGAATACCCATAAGATATCCATTTAGAGTTTTATAATTCGATGCAAACATGATGGAATTGAACCTAAAGTTAGGTTTTTTTTTTTTTTCTTTTTTAGAGAACTCAACCTATAGAATATATTAAGACCTGTTTCACTCTTCAAGATTCGTTAGAATGGAATAATATTTAAAGAAAAGTTGAGATAAGTCTTAGCTAAGTTTAGAGAGAGAAACTCACATTTTGCTAACATCTAAGAGGAGATAGGTCTTATTAGGCTTAATCATCTTTCTCAAGATGATTAAGATTTTTGCCAACCATCGACGGGAGAGAAATTTCACTCGTTAGAGGTAAGAAAGCACTCATTAGAGGTAGGGGGCAAAGATGAAGGAGAAGGATAGATAACTAAATCTTGATTTTTTTTTTTTTTGTTGGGTGAATATCTATTTACTTATAATAAATGTAATTGGTCAGAGTTAATATATTGGGTAATAATTAATTTATTTTTAAGTTAATTTATTTAAATTAGAAAATTATACTATAATCAATTGCTTTTTAGATGATATAATATATATATATATATATATATATCTGTGTGTGTGTATGTGTGTCACTCATTTATTGGCCTATAGCACCAACTCATTAAAGGAGTTAATTGGGGTATCATAACAAAAGGTTTGATTAGGGAGTAAATTAAAACTTTAAAACTTCAGGTAGTAAATTTAAAAAATTGACAAACTTTAGCTACCAAATATTACATTATCCCTTTTATAGTTGTGTTTTATATTGTTCATCAATAAAACCAAGGTATTTTGGCCATTTTATTTTCTATTCATGACGTCTATGAAGTAAACAATGAATTAAAAATTTCATTACACTTAAGTAAACAAAGTAATATACATTCACATCTTGCAACACCTCTATTACATTCCATATAATTACAATTTCATTTCTTCCTTATTTCATTTAGTGAAATAAACGGATTGTAAGAGTTTTAATTTTGAGAAAAACATATTGAAGAGCTAAATAATAAATCATTTTAATTGATGTTGTTATAACCATGACAGTCCTCTACAAATAGGCAAATGACAAACCCTAATATTGTGGTCATTATGTGAACCATTTATACAAGTAAATCTACGCTTACACTTTGATTCTCGAACGTGTTGCATCTTATGTGCACCCTGTAATCCTAATTATAGGACACTAGTGTGTAGAAAACCGCCAAGCGTAAATAAGCAATTATAAGCAATAAATGGAGTTTCAAGTTTGAAACTATTAAGATATATTTTCAAGTTTTAAAATTAATAACGTAGAAAATTCTCTCATTTTGGAGAGTATTTATGCAGTAGTTTGTTTGTTATGATAGTTAAAGATTCTCAATAGTCATATTGTCCTATTTTTTTCTTTTTAACTAACATATGCATCATTTAACTATGACAGACATTAATTTTCATAGTAACAAACCCTTTTCACATTTTACCAAATCAAAAATGTTCAATTTCGTCCACTCATTCCTCAAAATTTAGCGCATGGACAACGGAAAAACAAATTATATAAAAGATAAAATGCAAACAGTTGCTAAAATTAGCTCATAATAATTTCTTTGTTTAGTTTCCTTTATCGGTTTTTTGCAATTGAAAAATGTTGTTTAAGTATTGTTCAGTTCGTTGTCATCGTTATCTGCTATACTTCTTTTTACTATTCCTTATTGTTAGAGATGATTCTGATCTTGTGCCAGCGATACTGGATCCTTTGTCATCGATATTGGAACATTTCCCTTTTACTTGCTTTGTCTCATTCATTCCCTCGGTCTATAGGTCTGCGACAGCTGCAACTGTGAATGAGCCTCCTACTATATCTCAAGAAATTGATAAAATTTCTCTTGAAGAACTGGATTTCGAAATTAATACAGAGATTATTAATAGTCGGAAAGAGTATTGAATAGTGGCTAAGGTAATATTTGAAACAACTTTAAATAAGCAACACTTAAAAGAGTCCGTGTAATATGGGAATAAAAGTTTAAATAATGATTATAATAATTTTTTTGAAAATAAATATAATCTAATGTTTCATTTATTATCAAAAAAATATATTAGAAAAATATTCAAGTATTATAAGATCCAAAAAAAAAAAAAAAAATCATTATATATGATTATTGTATAATTTCGTAAACTCACTATCTTCTCCATGGAACCACTTGTTTTTCGTAATTTTTCTCAAACTCTGTACTTTTACTCAAAATATCATACTTACTCATAATATTTTGCAATCCCACTTTACTTTATAAAACCATATCCACTTCATAATTTTTTTTTGAAAACTTCTGATTTCCCTAAATATTTCGTAAAATCCCAAAAAAAAAAAAAGTTATCTGGCCCGATGCATAAACATAAATATCCACCCACGAATTAATACATTCTTAAAATATAGCTAAAAAATAATAAAAATAGAAATAAAATCAAAGTTCTACATGGAGAAAGTGGATCACACTTTGCCAAATTAGGAGTTTTTGTAGACATTTTTATTTCTTACAAATAAATGAAGGCCTTAAATTAGATAAGGGTCAATAGGAAACTAAAAAATAAAATAATTAGAAAAAGTAGCAAAATTCTTAAAAAATAAAAAAAGGAAAAATTTAGAAAAAGAAATTGAAAACGGAAATAGTTAGAAAAAGGACAAAAAATGAAAAAACAGTGTAATAAAAAATTAATAAATTTTTCCAAAATAAAAAAAAAATGAAAATGTAAATGTTAATAGAGTCCTTTAGGCATGAACCTCTTAGACCCGACCGAATCTGCTAGGCCTCGTCGCCTTAGGTTCACCTTTGTAGGCTTCGGGCCTAATCCTGAATAGCCCAAGCTCATAAAGCATTACAATGGCCATTATACACAAGATAAGGATAAAACGGCCATGTCCTGAATATGAAGGACACATCAAAGATGATAGCTCCACTCTCCCCACTTTCGGGAGAAAATCTCTTCCAACAGATCTCTAACTACCGGCTCCACTTTGCTATAAATACCAAGTCAATATCCAATGGTAACTCTCTCTACAAACTCCACACTCTAAACCTGTATATCACATATTCTACTCAAAAAGCCCATTGCTAACTTAACTATTGAAGTGGCCATACCGGACAACCCTCGGCATCCCTTCACTATGCATTTTTTGCAGGCCTAGTACATGCAAACCTTAATCGACTACCAATAAGAACTAAGAACCGACATTTGGCATCGTCCGTGGGAAATAGAATTCCTATACCCAAAATCTTAAATACACCAAACACATAACTCACATCAAGCCTTTTTACACCATGTCTCATCTTAATGAGCAAAGAAATCAACGGTTGGTGAAAAACCAACCTGGAGGCAACCAACCCCTCCCAAGAGTTGTGTTGGAAGAACGCTTGAAGCACATGGAGCACTTGGTAGAGCAATCTGCTGAGCAGAACAAGGAGCTTCACGCTCGCCTGAACAAGGCAAAGCGCTGCAGCATGCAAACTCACCACCCTAAAGCTTCAGATGCCTGTAATAGGCGGGATAATATCTAGCAGCAGCAGCAGAATAGAAGGGACCAGCAACCTAATCTACCGTTGCACCAGCAACCAATAAGGTCTATGACTACTCGCGACCGAGCTCTAGTTATCAATGAATAGGAAGCCGACTCGTAGGGAGTTTAGGCTCATTCAGTCGCACAACAAGCTCACTCGGTAGATGACATCGACTTGAGTGAGCTCTGGGTAATGGTATGGTGGTTCTCCGAATAGCAAGGGAGCAAGCTTACTAGCAATACCGAGCTAGTCGCCTGCAACAAGAACCCTTTCACCAAGGGTATCCAGGATGAAGTGCTGCCCCTTAATAGCAAAGTTCCGTCCTTGGACCAGTATGATGGCACGGGCGACCCTGATGACCATCTTTTTCATTTCTATACCCTTATGAACCTTCACGATCATGGGGATACGATAATGTGCAAGGCCTTCCTAGGTACGCTAAGGAAAGCAGCATGGACGTGGTTTAACCACCTTCCCGACAACTCGATCAGCTCCTTTGATGAGCTAACCAGGAAGTTCAACCTCCATTTTAAGGCTAGTAAGCCTCCATCTAAGGACACATCGTCCTTATACCTAGTAAGACAAGGTGAAGGTAAGTCCCTGCGCGATTACGTAGCCCAATTCAATAACACCATAGTCAAGATCCCTCAACTGGACGAGAGAGTCGCTGTCTATGCTGCATAACTCGGCATCTTACCCTCAGAAGATTTCTTCCGATCCCTTGTAAAGAGCAAGCCGAAGACCCTAGCCGACTTCTGGTACAAAGCCTAGAAGTACATCGACCAAGAAGACAACATTCACACAGATGTGATGCCGACCAAGAAAGATTGGGCGGAAAGCAGGACAAAGAGAAATTGTCCATAAAGGATCGCCTCAATAGTAGGTTGCTAGGCAGATCAAATGGGAAGAGCTCGGGGAAAAAGAAGTGTCAGGTTAAGTGCGATCCGCTCCCACCCCCCATCTACATCCAATACAAGCCCTTAAATAGGCTGATTGCCTAAGTCTATTATAAAGTGAAGTACCGAAACTTGCTTCAAAAGCTGCTCCCATCCCCCTATCTAGCCATCAAAACTCTGACAAATTCTGTCAATTCCACGATAACTACAGCCATACTACCGAAGAGTACTTCCAGTTGAAGAACACCATTGACTATGCCATCCAACGTAGCTTCTTCAACAAATACATAGACAATCAGAAGAGCGACAATCGCTCGAACGATGATGCAGATAGGGCACCTCGGAGGTATCAAATCAAGGACGTCCGTGCCGAGCAAAGTAACGATTGTCATAACAATTGCGCCCCCAATAATGTTATAAACGTGATCATGGGGGCCCATACCTTAGGATCTGGCCAAGCACTAGCAGCTCAATTAACTCCCAATCAAAGGTTCTGATAGTAAGGGAGAAGTGGCAAAAGTTAGACACTTCCATCTTCGTTTTCGATGCTAACCTTAAAGGGGTCTACACCCCCTACCAAGATGCCCTAGTAATTGGGGTAAGGGTCTTAAAATTTGAGGTCCTGAAGATTATGGTAGATACTGGTAGTTTTATCGATATACTCTTCCTTCATACGTATGACAAGATGAGGAAGAAGCTCCTAGTAAATATGAAGCTATACCACTACAATCTGATCAGCTTCAACTATAGTATAGTCCGAGCCAAGGGCATCATCACACTAGTTATGGAACTTAGCGATGACAACCATAAGGCACAATGACCCGTGGAGTTCATTATGATAGATTGCCCATCCCCTTACAATGCGCTCTTGGGAAAACCAAGCCTAAACACATTCGGGATGATCACATCCTCCTTACATTTGAAGGCCAAATTCTCAACCCCAACGAGGCTGGGAGTACGTAGGTATAATCAGAAGCTCTCACGAAAGCTATATGTCAAGGCGGCCAAAGGCAATGGTGTCTTCGCCTTGGAAATAGGCCCACAAGAGAAGCCGGTTAAGAAGGGCGAGCCCGGAGAAAAAACAGAAGATGTCTAGATCAACACCTCTTACAACCAAACAACGAAAGTCAAGATTGAGACCTCAACCGAAGTGAAGGACGAAATCATTGCCCTCCTGTGAGTAAATTCAAATAGGTTCACTTGGTCAGCATCGGACATGCTTGGAAGTTCCCCTAACCTGACGACCCATAGCCTCAACATCAACACCACAGTGTGACTTGTCAAACAAAAAAAGAGGCATTTCGCCCCAAAACAGTAAGCTATGATCAAGGAGGAAGTGCAAAAGCTGCTTAAAGCCAACTTCATGAGAGAAGAAAAGCACCCAACATGACTGGCAAACGTAGTACTAGTTAAGAAGAAAAATGGGAAATGGCGCATGTATGTTGATTATACCAACCTTAACAAAGGCTGCCCGAAAGATTATTTCCCCCTCCCTAGGATCGACCAGCCTGTCGATTCTACGTCAGGATATGCTTTGTTGAGCTTCATGGATGTATTCTCGAAGTACAACCAAATTAAAATAGACCCGAAGGATGAATTTCTTACCTCTTTTGTCACCAATTATGGAACATATTGCTACACCATGATGCCATTTGAGCTAAAAAACGCCGAGACCACGTATCGACGAATGGTGACGAAGCTGTTTAAGCCCAAGATCAGGAGTAACATGGAGACGTACGTCAACGACATGATCGTTAAGAGCCAGAAGCTAGTCGACCATGTCAAGGACCTCCAGGAAGCCTTTGATCAAATATGCATGCATGACATGAAGTTGAACCCACAGAAGTGCATTTTCAGCATCAACTCTGGTAAGTTCCTCGGATTCCTAGTCATGTAAAGAGGTATTGAGGCCAACCCCGAGAAGATTACAACCATAAGGGGAATGAAGCCTCCGACCTTAGTCCAAGATGTATAGAAGCTTACTGGTATGGTGGCTGTCTTAAGCAAATTTATCTCTAGGAGCGCTGATAATACGCTGAGTTTTTCAAAATCCTTAAAAATATGAAGGGTTTTAAATGGACTCTTGAGTATGTTACCACCTTCTAGCAACTCCAAAACTTCCTCGCTCATCCATTGATCCTCTCTATGCCTGTCTAAGGAGAGGATCTATTTTTGTACCTAGCTATAAGCAATCGGGCACTCTCCTCTGTGCTAGTCAAAGCAAAGGGAAGAGAACACCAACCAATTTATTACGTCAGCCACATACTACATGGGCCTAAGGTTAGGTACACTTGAGTAGAAAAATTTGTACTAACTGTCGTCATCACAACCTGATGACTGAGACCCTACTTACAAGCACACCAGGTGATCATATTTACGAATCAACCACTGCACACCATGTTGTAAAAATCGAACACATCTGGGTGGATGATGAAGCACGCAATGGAATTGAGTATGTATGGAATCCAGTATTAGCCATGAACGACCTATAAGGTATAGGTGCTGGCTAACTTCGTGGCTAAGTACACAGGAAAGGAAGAAGCACCATTAGGCAATGATAAACCGTTGTGGATTCTCCATGTTGATGGCTCCTCCACCTCAGGGGGTAGAGGCATAGGCTTAGTTTTAACCGGCCCACATCAGGTCACCATCTACTATACCCTCAGGTTTGGATTCGATTCTAGTAACAACGAGTCCGAATATAAGGCACTCATCACTGGCCTTAAACTAGCTAAGGAGATTAGTGGGGATCAATTGAGAATCTTCTCGAACTCTATGCTAGTCATCCTACAAGTCCAAGGCGAATACGAAGCCAGAGACGACACAATGGCAAGGTAACTCAAGAAAGTGAAGAGTCTCCTGGCGAAGTTCCCTTCTTAGGACATCATAAAGATCCCTCAACTGGAAAATTCCGCGATAAACTGGCTGTCCAACCTAGCCTCTACTGGTATACAGAAGCCTTAGATGAAAGACAGCAAGATCTTCATAGAGTACCTACCGAAAAAAAGTATAACTCCGAGCTCAGCCGAAATTTTGAAACTAACCACTATGGCACCTAAGCTGAGCTGGATGGATCCCATCCGAAGCTACTTGGAGCAAGGTACGTTACTAGAAGACAGGAGGGAGTTGAAGAAACTTCAGTACCACCCTACCAATTGTACACTGATCAATGGCATCCTGTATTGCAGGGGAGTCAGCCTCCCCCTATTCTAGTGTCTCTAAGAATGGGAAAGGCTATGCATCATGGAAGAGTTGCACACCAGATTGTGCACCAATCATATTCAGTCCCAAGCCTTGTATCTTCGAGCACTACAACTCGGACATTATTAGCCTACCATGAGGCAAGACGCCAAGGCGATAGCCTAGAAGTAGCCGCAGTGCCGAAGCAAGCCCTAATCAACTATGTGCCTAACACTGCCCTCCAACCCCTAACGATCCCATGGTTGTCCGCACAGTAAGGGATCAATATCATCAATGCATTCCCGAAAGTGTCAGGAAGACGACAGTTCATAATTGTCACCGTGAGTTACTTTACGAAATGGGTGGAGGTTGAAGCAGTGGCCAAAATCATGAAGAGGAGTGTAGTGTCCTTCATCAGAAACAACATTCTCTCTCGATTTGGAGTCCTCCACGCATTGATCGTAGATAACAGCTGACAGTTCAATAACCCTAAGTTCAAGGGGTTCTACGCTAAGCACCACATCACCCCGCACTTCACTTCGGTTGCCCACCCCCAATCAAATGAATAAGTTAAGGCAACTAACTAGGTGATTTTAGATAGCCTGAAGAAGCAGGTGGACCGATCACAGGGTACTTGGGCCGACAAGCTGCCCAACATCTTATGGAGGTATAGGACCACACACTGTACCTCTACAGGCGAGACCCTATTTCGACTTGCTTTTGGGTCAAAAGTAGTCCTCCTAATCGAGCTTAAGCTCCCGAACATTCGAACCCAAAGTTTTGACTCCACTCTTAACGACTCACTACTCCAAGCGAGCATTGAAACCATCGAGGAAATCAAAGACCTCATTGCTGTTAGGGTGACCACATACCAACATCGAGCCACCCGGTATTATGATCAAAAGGTTAAACACAAGGAGTTCAAGGTCGGCAACCTAGTGTGCTGAAAGCTAAAAGCTATAAGTTCACACAAAGGGCAAGGCAAACTAACACCCAATTAGGAAGACCAGATCAGAGTTAGGGAAAGACTAGGCAACAATACATATAGGCTGGAAAGATTGGATGGTGAACTCATCCCGCACTCATGGAATGCCGATAATCTACATCTATATTTTGATTAGAATTTCATGTACAGTTTTTCTTCCAATTGTATCAAAATAAAAAGATCTCAATTGATCGCATACTTCTCTCTCTCCCTTTGTTTCTCTCGCCTTACGAACCTCTAAAGAGACATGAATAGTCAAATTGAGCAAGTCGGAACACCATCAGCCCGATCCCCCTTAGGGTAACCTCGACAAGGGGAAACAAGCCTTGTATAGAGGAACTCTTAAGCACCAAACAGGTCGAAAGACCACTGGCCTGACCTACCTTAAGGTAACTTCAACAAAGGAAAATACCTCTTGCACAAAGGAACTCTCAAGCACCGGGCAAGTTGGAACACCACCGACCCCACCCCCCTCAGGGTAACCTCAGCAAAGGGAAACACCTCTTGTACAAAGGAACTCCCAAACATTGGGCAGGTTGGAACACCACCAACCTAACCCCCCTTAAGGTAACCTCGGCAAGGGGAAACACCCCTTGCACAGAAGAACTCCTACATACTGGGCAAGATAGAAAACCACCGACTCGACCCCCCTTAAGGAAACCTCGCTGAAGGGAAACACCCCTTATATGGAGGAACACCCCCTAATAGGATCTAGATGAGGGTCAACTTCCCTTCGAACAGATTCCCTAGTAGATACATTCAAAGATGAACAAAGAACAACGAAGGACGTTCATAAAGCATTCGTTCATTTCTTCTATGGATGTTTAGTTACAAAGCAAAGGCCAACATTCTAGCCTCAATTACATTAAGTTAAAAAAAAAAAAAAATAGAACCTTGCTATCATGTAGGATCAGTTAATTCTAGTAACTCTAAAAAATCTAAAGCGTCTATCTATTCCGAGCGCTAATCTATTGGCACTTCAGATAATAGGCCTTGAGTTAGAGAGAAGCCTAACAAATGAGAACCAAGAGTGACAAGACCCCCATTAAACAAATCTTCCCTCGGGATAGCTTTTGAGGTAGCCCCCTATTGGGCTGCTAGGGAAGGGGCAGATGGAGAAGCGCTCCACCTTACCTCAGCAGCAGTAGGCACACCTACATCTTTGTCAGCCGCCTGGGTAGACTCTTTCTCTTATGCCAAAGCTTCCCTCTACTCATTAAATGTAGGGGAGTCCAAAAAGTTGATGAAGCTCAATTCTAGGTCTAGGTAATGAGAGAGGATTTCCCTCTTAATGAAGTAGGTGAAGTCAGTAGAAAGATCCTTCAGCTCTTCTAGTCACTCCTCGATAGTCTTATAGTCGAAAACCGCCTTCTTAGCAGCAACATCATTGAAGACCTCCCCATTCTCCACCTTAGAAATGAGCTCCTATATCTTCGTAACTCTATCCCGTAACTCTTTGACCTGCTACTCTAAAGTGACCTTCAAACTGGCCAACTCCAGTGACGTAGCCCTAACGCCCTTACACTCAGATGCCTTCATCACCAACTTGGTTTCCAACTTGGCCACGGAAGCTTTCAACTCGACATTCTCCTTTTTTACTCAGGCACTGGTTGTACCCTCCTCATCAAGCCTCTACAAGAGGCAAGCCATCATCTTTTGCTCATTCTCTAACTGAGCCTTCAACTCCGTGACCTTCTAGGTTGCTCTCTCAACTTTACCTCTCTCTTGCTCAACATTCTTGAGTGTTGCCTGAAGCCTTGCTACCTTCACAACAAAGCAGTGTAGACATATATTAGCTTGAGCAAATTTTCTCAAGTACCTCTTACTAGAAGACTTTGCCTTTAGTAAGCACTTCTTCCACTAATGCAACTCCTTCCATAACCTTGTTACCTCTTTTTGAGTGACATAAGACTTACTTAACTCAAGCAGCACTTAGCCGTAGCACTACAAGATGAAAATAGAACCCACAAGTTAGTACAAGACATTAAAATACAACACCACAACAGCAAGGAAGACTTACCTGCCGCATTAGTGTACTCAAGTAACCCGCAGTCTGTATGGGGTCGACCCCACCCTCTTGGGAAATCCTCTCCAAGACTACCTAATCACTAAGGGTGTAAGACCCTATTGAAGCCTAATAGCTAAGGGTCTGGTGTTGTAACGTCAGATCGCTGACTCAAACCTCCCATTTCGACCTTAGGATCTTCCCTCGAGCCCTCTTCATCTCTGACTCGATGACCCCCCCTCTTCAGCACCTCAACTCGAGAAATGTAGGCCACTTCGTAGATTGAGTCCGGCCTAAACCCCATCTTTCGAAAGTGGTTGATGACATCCAAAAACCCATCCCTCATGTCATCGATGCTCTAGTAAGGATGAGCTAGAGGTTACTCATTCCACTTCCCTTTCACTAAAGGATCCCTCGCCACGAGCATTTGCTTCTTCACCGCTGGAGTTATATCCTCGAATGCTTTGGGAACCTTACGCTTCTGGCCTGCTGTTACAGGAGGGATAACCCTCTTCCTGCCCTTCCCCATAATGCCCTTGGAGAAGAAAGCACTTCCACGTTAAGCCCCTCTGCTTTAGTGCCTTTGTCGCCTACGATGATAGGCTCATATGGATGGACAACAGGAGTGAGCATAGCCATGCTCAAAGGCCCCACATCCGTCCGCTCTTCCTGGATGACAAGGGGAATCCCCTAAGGCACAGACTTTGATCGCACCTTACTGGTCTCACTTAGCCCCGACTTCGGTTTTATTACCTTCCCTATTGGTTGGGCCGCCTTGGATCGCGCTTAGCACCGACTCATCAGGTTGTCCATAGATGGACGAGGCACCCTTGGTACCAAATTTTTGCTTACAAGAATGCTAATTTAAAGTTAGAAAAAAGAAAACAGGGACAAATCAAAGGCAACTACCACTACCATTTGCGAAACACTATCATGACCAGTACAACTAAGGAGGTCCTCCTATCCTACGTGCGTAGGAATGAAACAATACCTTCAACCCACTTCTTCACCACAGCCTTCTTCATGCTGGGGAAGAGCTCGGAGATCGGGCACTGGAAATACCTCTCTACAATCTCTACAGCATTGATCTCCTAGCCACCTCTCAACTCCATAAAGGCCAAGATCTCCCGAACGGCCTCGATGTCGCTCGAACCAAGCCTCTTCTCACCTCTAATATAGACCATTCCAATCCATCGGGTCTAAAAGTCAGCCCCTTTAGGCATATCAACCACTACGTATTCATCTTACCAGCCTTTAATCGAGTCAACAAAGACACAAAACAACTTCTTCCCTAAGCGCGGTTAGAGGTAAGGCCACCCCTCAATGCTCTTCCACATGTAGAAGTGGCAAAAGAGCTCGAGAGTAACTATTATCACTAGGTACTCACAAAGCGCCTGGAATGCCTTCAATACCCTCCACCCATTGAGAGGGACATGCAACAGGCTGCAGTAGTGGTAATTGAAAAACTCTTTCTCAAAATGACTTTTGCCTAAACTACAGGCACTTCTCAAAAATGGCAAAACACCTCCCCCATGGCAGGGTTACCTGTTCGTCCCTACTCGATAACCTAATGTGCCATTCAAGAATTGTCCCCATAAGAAAGTTACTGATGACCCAACTAAGGGGCAGATTGCCTGCTTCTACTTATACAGTCGTCAGGCCTCTTGCCCATACTAAGAGCATTGAACAAGTCCTTTACGAGAGGCAAGGGAATGTCCGCATAAACACCCCTAAGAATGGCATTAATAATTTTGGCTCTATCCATCACTTTCATGGCTATCCTTATAGGTTAGTCGAGTTATGCTAGTAACAAGACCTTGTCCTCTTGCACCTAAAGGGAACTACTTCTCATAGGGTCGAAACAGGAATTGAGTAATGGCAAAGAGGAGCTAACCTTACCTCCATTGGTCAACATGGTTGTAATTCTTGATGTAGGAAGACTTGAAACTTTTGAAAAAGGTTTGAAGTTTGGAATGCGAACGCAAAAATTGCAGCAATTGAATGAAAAGATTGCAGAAAAGCAATCTCTCTTTACAATCCTCCTATTTATGGGTGAAACCACTTGGGAAGTTGTATAAGCGGTTATAAGGATTCGTATGAGCACGAATCTCTTGGAATACTACATAGCAGACACGTGGAAAACATCTTGATCGGATGGCCACCTTTAAAGAGACAGAAGGCATGTAGCTGCACATTAGTTTGTTACAGCATGACACCTGTCGTGTCACATTTAACGCACAGAATACAAGCAGGCAAAAGTTAAATTTTGAAAAAGTTCCTTCAATAGGAACCTTCTTCAGGACCTATCCGAACTCCACCCGATTGGCATTATTAAGACATGATGTATCTACATCTGTTCAACCCCTAACAAACCCTGCTCCAATAGGCTAGTCTGTAGCGTAGGAGCACCCAACCACCCCTGTTCACCCAGCTTCAGACGTTCTCAGACTAGCAACCTACCTTTTTGGACAACCTCCCACTTTGGGCCTTTACTTTAGATCTACAATCTCACCACGTTGGCACTTGCGACATTGGATTGAACTTCCAAGTGTCAGATCGGTCACACCTAAGTGGCCCATGTATTTCTTTTCCTTGCCTCTTCCTCGATAATAAGATTGCTGAAAGAGGGGTGTAAGTGTTAACAGTGTTCTTTAGGCATAAACCCCTCAGGCTAGACCAGATCTACTAAATCTCATCGCCCTAGGTTCACCTCCATAAGCCTAAGGTCTAGTCCTGAACAACTTAGCCCATAAATCACTACAACGGCCATTATACACGAGATATGAATAAAATAGCCACGTCCTAAATATGAGAGACACATCAAGCATAATAGCTCAACTTTCTCCACTTTCCCCACTTTCGAGAGAAGATCTCTCCTTCCAACTGATCTCCAACTGCCAACTTCACTGCACTATAGATACCAAGCTACTGCCCAATGGTGATTATCTCTACAAACTCTGCACTCTAAGTCTGTATATCACGTATTCTACTCAAAAAGCCTATTACTAACTTAAATATCGGAGTGGTCACGCTGAACAATCCCTTGACGTCCTTTCATTATATATTATTTTACAGGCTCAATACGTACAGACTTTAATCGAGTACCAGTAAAAATTAAGAACAAATAGTAAAATATCATTAAATAGTTTCTTTCAGAGTCTACATGATTTATTTGGAGGAGAAAATGTTTTTTCAAAGAGAAACAATTTTCAGAGGTCAAACATGTATATATGATTCAATGGAATTCAACTTTTTTCAGTAAAAAAGATCGATTCTCATAAAAAATCAATTTCCCCTGCTCCTTTTAAATCATGAAATGTGATCAAATTTGGGGAATCGTGATTTCAACGGGGCGTTATGATCATTTTATTGGAAAACGAAGTTTTAAGTGAGCTAAGCGATTTACAGAATTGGCCCTGTACTTCTGTGAAATTATACTGATTTAAGAAAATAAAGATTTTTTTTTTTCTCAACATGTGTGGTTGATTTTTCAATTGTTTGGGGCTTAAAATCGGGTTCATTGAGAAGACCAAGGGCCTAAGCTAATTATTGATTGAAGATTACTCTTGGGCCTAATTAGCCTAAGCCTAGCCGAAAGTGCTTAAATATATCTATATCCCATTTATAAATGAAAAATAGGTTGGCAAACATATGCAACTTTGACCAAGTCAACGCAGTTTTATCATTCTAGAGAGGCAACTTAGTCTTCCTCCCTCCCCTACGTTATAGTAACAGGTGTTATTTTGGCTTAAGGTATTGTCATTTTTCAATGCAGTTTCATTAATTAATAATGAAATTGCATTATGAACATGGGATGCAACTAATTGGACCCACAAACTATAATTTTCAATAAGGAAAAAGGGATTTAAATAAAGCTCAAAGATTGGAGAAAATACAAAATCATCTGTAATGACCAGTCAAAGATTGTTCAATTTAAACTTGATTTAATGCTAAATTAGTTCAATTAGAACATGATATCAAGTAATTTAAAGATTAGACAACTTGTTTTAATCACTAATTTCAGTTGAATTGTTCAAAATTGTGGTTAACTTGACCGATCAAAATTGCTAACAATTTCAAATACCCATTTTTTAAAAGGTTAAATTTTGATGAAATTGAAGTTTATTTATTTGTGACCAAGCTTATATTAATACAAATAATGTTTGGGAAAATCATTTAGCACATCAATCTTCAACTAAAATACTCACAATCACTTCAAATCTTTATCATGTCGCTCTACAAGCATATATGTGCATGTTTTTTCTCTCTTTGTTTGATTTCACTTCAATTTTATTTAAGTTGAATCAAATTAAAGCTTGAGTTAGCTTCTCCGGCCCCTAAACATCAAAACCCATGCTTTATTTTCCAATTCCATTGAGTTTTGAGCTTTCCATTTGAACCAAATTGGAAATTAGGGTTTATGTGTTTTTTAGCCGAACTCACTAGTTGTAATTAAAGCTTTTGTAATCATTATTGCAACAAGTTAGGTTAGGGCTTCTGTTAACGCCTCAACACTTCCAATCTAACCAAACTTGTAGCCGCAATTGCCATTAAAGGAGCTCCGACAGCCACCACCCCCGTGCGCGCCTTAGGTAGTTTGTTTTATTTTATATTTATTTATTTATTTTTTCTATTTTCCATCATTTATTTGATAGTTCAATGATATCATAACAAGCAAAATATATTAGTTGCACTTTAGTACATTAAGTTTATTTAGGCCTTGTATAAATAAATAATTATAAAAATAATATTGCAAACTTGCTTCTTCCTTTTTCATATTATAAGTCTTTGTTTTTCCTTTTTTTCTAAATATCTTTTAAATTTGAATAAGTTACATTAACCATTCCTATAAACTTTATAAATTACATCGAGATCTCACTATTTACCTCTCTACTTCTAGTTCTACCTACTTGATTGCCAATATGGTGAAAAAGTTGACATGTCGTCGCTACATCATAAACATATAAACTAAAATGGTTTTAAAAAATAAAATATATCAATAAACTAAAGATTATTTTATTAAAAAAAAAAGGAATCGTTTTTGCAAAATAATCTTTTTATAGTACCCAAAAAAATTTTAATAGTTAAGCCTTTTTTTGTTCTAAAAGTCCTTTTAGTTAAAAAGAATTTTTGAATCTTTTGGCTAAAGTTGGGAATTCGACCTTAACTTTTCATTTTTTCCAATTTTAACCGGTGAGAACTTCGTTTCTTTGTTTCGGTCCGAACAGCTGGAAAGGATTTCAATTTTGTTCTTAAAGCAAGTGTTCCTTGATTTCGGTTGGACAGTTGGTATTATAAAGAGTTAGATTCTATATGTATCTAAATTAATGAATAAAAAAAAGGAAAAACCCAGACTCGACAGGTTCCATAAATGATTTCATGAAGCTACCTATTGTAAGCATGAACACAAAAGAGTGCTATTTACACTACTGTTTTTCCTCACTGAATAATTCAAGTATCAACATATGACTCACTTTGGCACTCATGTGACTTGGCTATTTGAAAATATGAATAATCAAAACATGATTGTAACTGAGTAACATGATCTTTTCACCGTAAATATTTGTATACGTATAAAGACTAGTGATAGCTGGAGCATGGCAAATTTCTAGGAAAAAAATTATGGGAAACAAGGAAAAGAAACAAAGCAAAAGCAAAAAAATAAACAAATAATTAAAATAAAAAGAAAAAAATCAGTTTTGAAGTGAAAGACAAAACAAATGATTTTTTTTTTTCAGTGGAAACAATACAATAAATTAAAAGAAGGAAATACAAAGTCTATCCAAGTTGAACATCTGAACTACAAATAGAACTATAAATAGGAAAATCAACTAACATCGCAAACAAGACTCCTCTCAGGGGAGTAAAAAAAACATAAGTCCTTATTAGCATACTAGCTTTGAAGGATTATACTAGTATATATAATTTTTAGCAATACAACAATTGCTTATTTATACAAGTGTAATAATAGTGTGTTGACAATTGTCATTCCTTAATTGGTTTTAGCTGTAGAGTTAGTTAGGCTATGACAACATTTATAAATACTTTTCATTGTTCATTTTACATTATGCTACTCTTTAAATAACAAGATTTTTCTCCCTTCTTTGTCAATCTATTCGTGATAGAAGAAAACTTCAATGGAGAAAACTGGCGATTAAACTAGTAGCAACAATCTATAGCTTTTGGTTTGTTTAAACTGAATTCACATCTTACACTTCATCGTGTTCTTTATATTCCACGGTTTACTATCAGTTCCGCAACTTGTTTCTAATAATACACTTCGTGTGGTTATTGACTCTCTTTCATGTGAATTTCAAGACCAAAATACTAGTCAAGCACTTGTCAACGCTTAAGCTAGAGGTGAACTTTATTTTCTTAATTCATAGTCATATCCTTCTTTACTAAGTCATTTTAGTCCTTTGTCCCAATATATAGTAAATTCAATTTCCTATTGTGTAAAGAATAAAGATGTTCATCTCATTCATGAATACTTGAGACATATTTCAATTTCAAAGTTGAGTCATTCAGATATTTGTAAACGCCTTGATTTTCAAGATTTCGTGTATAGTGCTTGTCAAGAGGCGAAATTTCATCGCTTAATTTTTCCCATTAGTGGTAGTTGTGCTTCTTTTGCATTTGAGCTTCTCTATGTTGATGTGTAGGGGCCATATCATATGATATCCTCAACCGATGCACGATAATTTTTTACTGTTGTTGGTGATTCTATACGTTCCACATGGACCTATTCATTGCATTACAAATCAAAACTCCAGTTATGTTAAAGCAATTCTTCCATTATGTTTCTAATCACTTCTATATTACATCTAAAATTGTTCGAACCGACAATGGAGGGGAGTTTGTTCCTCGTGCTTGTGCTACACTTTTTACTTCTCTTGGAATCTTGAATCAAAGGATAGTACCCTATACACCTCAGCAAAATGGCAGGGTAGAGAGAAAGCATATGAACTTGTTGGAGATTTCTAAGGCACTTCATATTCATGCTCGCTTACCCAAAGAGTTTTGGGGTGAATTTATGCTTGGTACAACATACTTAGTTAATCGAATGCCAATCAAGATTTTGAATTGTAAGCTACCTTTTGAAGTATTATTTCATAAACCACCAGATTATTCTAATATTTGGGTCTTTAGATGCTTATGTCATGTGGCCAATCTTTCACCAATGAACGATAAAAGGATCTAAGAGGAGTTAAATGTTTCTTTTTGGGTTATGCTAATGGGTGTAAAGCATATAAGGTTTATAATCTTGTAAAAAAGAAGTTATTTGTAAGCAGGGATAAACAATTTTATGAACATGTCTTTCCCTTTAAGTATAGTATAGTAGATAGTTTGGATTGTGATCCTGAGATTGCAAAGAAGTTGTATTCAATCGCTTTCGAAACAGCACATCCTATCTTAATGTTCCTACAAAGGGTCAACCTAAATATCACATGCTTTCTTCTTATCAATCTGTTTCTCCTAATGTAATTGACGGAAATATTAAGCTCCATCGGTCTTCTTGAGTCAAGAAGATACCTACTTTGCTTCGAGACTTTGTCCATTCAGTACATTCTTCTTCTATTGTTGATAGTTCTTGTTTAGATTCTTCAAATTCAAACACTATATCTTTGTCCAATAGTTATCCTTTGTTATCTTTGTCAACCTATGAACATTATCCTACTGAATATGTTGCATCTTTAGTACATGTTTTGTCTATCCAATAGCCAAAAACCTATTCATAAGCTACTACTTAAAGTGAGCGGGTAGACGTAATGAATCAAGGGTTGTTGGCCTTAGAAGAAAATGATACATGGAAGTCAACAAAATTGCCCCCTAATAAGAAGGCTATAGGTTGTCGTTGGGTATTTAAGATTAAAAATCAACCTGATGGAAGTGTAAAGAGGTATAAAGGCGGCTTGTAACCAAAGGCTATACCTAAGTGGAAGGGGAAGACTATATTGAAATGTTCTCACTAGTAGCTAAGTTGTTTACTATCCATATTTTGATATCCATTGCTATTGCTTCTTCTTGGCCAATTTATCAAATAGATGTTAATAACGATTTTTTGCATGGTTATTGGTATGAAGAGATTTGTGTGTTGCTATCTAAAGGATATATTAAAGCTAAAACCAATCAAGTTTATCATTCGAAAAAATCCTTATATGAGCTTAAGCAAGCATCTAGACAATGGAATTTAGATATATCAAATTTCCTTGTTAGTCATGGTTATTTGTAGTCCAAACATGATCACTTTCTCTTTGTTAAAAAATAGTAGGGGTATAATCAAATCGAATCAAACCGAATAGTATTAACTCGAGCTTGACTCGAAAATATATATGATAAGTTTAAACTCAACTCAATTAAGCTTGAACAATTTATAAATTTTTCCTAACTAATATCAAACTCACTTATATTTAAATAAATTAAAAATATATAAAAAATTATACTATACTTGATTAGACTTGCAAACTTGGTGTATTTTAAAAATTAAGCTCTACTTGATTTACTACTCAAATAGCTCGAGCTTAAGCTTAAGCTTGACTTCGACTAAACTTACTATTCGAATAGCTCAAGCTCGAGCTCATGCTTGACTCATCTATTACCGAATCGAATTTGAATAAAACTCGAACCAAGCTCAAGTAGTTTGCTAAACGACTTAGTTCATTTGTACCCATAGAAAATAGGATAATACTTATGTGGTAATTTTACTTTATGTTGATGACATATTGATTATAGGTTCCATTAAATCCTTATTTAAGAAATCAAGAGTAAATTGCATGAAGCTTTTATTATAAAAGACCTTGGATTAGCAAGATAATTCCTAGGATTGGAGTTATGTCAAAGTTCTTTAGGTTGTTTACTTGATCAACAAAAGTTTATACTTAATATTTTGATGGACAATGGACTATTAGCTTTAAAATCTACTTCTTCTCCTTTGTTATCAGATTTTCGAGTTGTTACAACAGCATGAGAGTTGTTATCAGATCTTACCTATTTCCACATACTAGTTGGGAAACTTCCTTACATCAATCATATAAGGCTCGATATAAGTTTTGCTATCTACAGCCTAAGCTAAGCTATGTCTAAACCTTGCAGTGAACATTTATAAGTAACCTTCCAAGTTTTGAAATATCTAAAGGGGAATTTATCCTTAGGACTCTTCTTTCTTTCTACAAATTCCCTTGCTTTAACAACTTATTCTAATGCTGATTGAGGAGCACATGTGTTTGATAGGAGGTGTTCTTTAGATATTCGGCTTTCTTGGGTTCTTCTTTAGTTTCGTGAAAGACTAAAAAACAAACGACTATTTCAACTTCCTCCACATAGACAGAATACCAAAGCTTCGCTGCTATGACCAAGAAAGTTTTATGGGTTTCATTTGTGTTGAGGAACTTGTTTGTTTCTTTATCCTTGCCTATGACAGTCTATTGTAATAATCGCTCCACTTTGTTGATTGCCTCCAATTCATGCATAATTCCTTGCACAAAGCATATAGATAGATGTACACTTTGTGAGTGATCACATTACTTTTAGGTTTTTACTAGTTCATGTTCCTTCATGATCGAAAATACCAAATTCTTTTACTAAGTCTCTCAATCATCAGCAGCTTATTTGTCTTCAATCTAAGTTGGCTTTAAGAGATTCACCTATTTAAGGAGGGAGGTATGGGTGGTGGGTAGGGGTAGGTAAGGGGTAGGGAAGAGGTACGGGGCATACACATATAACAATAGTGTGCTAATAACACAGTTGTCAAAATCATGATTCTATGAGTTTACAATGTTATAAAACTCTTTCGAGTTAATTCGTATATAAATTCTTTTTCATATAGAAACTGACGTTTTTTATTAAATTTACCAGTTTTACATATTTAAGTCGAATTGGTTAAAAAATAAAAAAATACAATTAAGTTTTTATAAGCCATCAACTATCAAGACATTACATCATATTCCCTATTTCTTTTTTTTTTTCTCTCTTTTCTCTCTCTCATTCCCTTATTTTATGTTCATAGCTTTCACATACGTTTCAACTCCAATAGTAAAGATTACAAAAAAAACTACATAATTGAGCTTATACCATCAATAATTTGAAATAATTTTAAATATCTAGTTTTCTTTAGTTCGTTATTTTAAAAAAAATTAATAAAAAAGGTTTACTTTCAACTTTGCTTATCATTCTTCCATATGTGTTTAATTATATATTATTCAAAAAAATTTTATGAAAAAAGAACTTAATCTCTTCATTGATGTATTTCCATTATATATTTCAAGTTTTGAATAATTATTATAAGTATCTCCATAGTTTCTTAAAGCTATTTTACATTGATTGTAAAAACTTACGTTTTTACATTTTAATTCCATGTTCTAATTCTATTAACCCTCTAGTAATTCTATATAAATTCATAAGTTTGACAACCTTGGCTGGCAATTGTCGTTCTTTTATTAGATTTAGCTATGGAGTTAGTCAGGCTATAACAACTTGTATAAATACTTCACTGTTCATTTTACATTAGGTTACTCTTGATACATCAAGATTTTGCTCTCTTCTTTATCAATCTATTCGTGAGAGAACAAGACTTCAATGGAGATTACTAGAGATTAGACTGGTAGCAACAATCTGATCTCAACCTTAAATTTCTAGTAACTTGATTTCGTCAGCCAATCAGTAGCTTTGTTTGCATCATTGAAGAACCTAATAAATGAATTATTTTATTTTCTCTTCTTTTTACTCGATGGAGGATAATTGCGAGATTAATTGATGCATTAATCATGTAGATATGTATTGTTGAAGAAAATATATATTAACGAGTTAAGCAGACCAATTATATTTAGTTTTGATTTATCGGATGCTGTTTGTATTTGAAACAAACCAAGAGCTCTTACTGAAGTGATTTGAGGAGAAAACTGAATATGCATAGCAGCGATCCTTTTAGTATTATTGGAGTTGTTTGGACTTTGGATCTTTCTATTTAATGCAGGTTTTCCTTTGCTTTTAGATAAATACAAAGCTTGATTGAGATGTTTGATGAGCTCATATTTATTAATTTTATATAATTGCTTAGGTTTCCTATTAGTTTTGGTCAATGATGCTATAATTTGCCATATACAAAAGAGTTTTATTAAAGGATATTCGGCTTTATAGAACTCTAAAAACAAACTTTTTGTATGTATTCATTTTATTAGAGGCAAGTAAAAAAAGCTAAATGGTATTAATTTAAACTCTTATTTAAGTGTCATGAAGACATTCATTAATATTTTCCCACTTGAAAAGCTGATTTTGTGAAAAAAGGAAAAATTTATTGGAAAAATTCCAATAAATTGATATTAAAAATTAAACAAATCATACAATCGAAGATCCAAAGATAAAAATGCTTTGGTAAAATTGAATGATGGGGAAAGATTTAGTTCTTTACGCTTTGAAATATATGAAGGGTAAGATATTATAATTGGAGTGAAGAAATGAAAATTATAAAAAAAAAAAGGAAATTATACACATCAAGTGCGGGAATCAAACCCGTGCTGGCAAGTTGCCATAAATACAATGACTATGAAGGTCTGATTAAGGTCGATATCATCGTCAATTCAGGAAAAAGTTTCTTTACAGACCTAATTTCTGGTATGGTATCCTTAGTCCTTACCATACATAAGGTATGAGTACCTTGTATTGTCGTAACTTATATCGACCTTCTTTTCAAAGGATCTTTCCCTTCATGGATCAAGTCTTCCTCATTCTCTGCCAGACATAAGCGCGTCCCGCCCGCCGCTTTCTGGTCCATCTTTTGGGACTGTAACCAACCGGGCCTGTACAGATATAGTTAAACGTCCTAAAATTACATTAATGATTTTTAACACGTGATGAACACACAGATTTGGATCCCCTTTTTTTTCCTTTTCTTTTGGGTAAATATTTGGATCCCATTTTGCGAAGAGAAAATTTCAAAAAGATAACTTTCATATGACAGAGTAAGCAACCCTCTGGTTTAGCTTTTGTACAATTTGTCTTATCTTAAATGAGTTTTTCATTTTACCGTATGATATCTTGTATTTCCTTGGATTTAGATTAGCTTTTTACTACTCAAATATGTTTTACCGCGAAGAAAAGCAATTACTCTTCACCGATTCTGGTAATTGTTAGTTTATTAGAATATATAAATGTTTAGAATTTCCAGGATGAAAATAATTTAGATTTAATGTTAATAAAATAGAATAAATTAAGATGAAATAAAGGCTCTCTCTTACATAATTTTTTTTCATTTTTGAAACAATAAGTTTGTCTATGTCCAAAGCAGTAAGTTGATACATAGGTTCAATAAAGGCCCAATAAGTCTTTGCAATCAAGAGTATTAGTACGTGATAGTGAAATCAATCAAAAGTCGCTTTCTAAATGAAGTGGATGGGACGATGATCGCCTCTAACTAGGAACTGGTACTCTTGGAACTCCAAACGATTTTTATTTTTGTCCCAGCAATTTTCGAATAAATACAAGCCTAGCCCGCGAATAAAATCCACTATAAGTAGCCTTGAAAAAAATGCTACAAATTCTTATAATTAACTAGATTTTTGTGTTTATAATCTAAAGATATAAACACTATTATAACTTAATTTTTATAATAGACTTGTGATTTGCAAACAAAAAGAATATAGAGTTAAATAGTAAGAAAAGAAAATGTATGAAAACATGTAAATCTAGAGTGAAATGAATCATAAGAAATCAGATTTAACAATATCCACATGGTAATTAAACCGTCTAGACCATGTACAAGGTTTGTGGAAGTGGGGCAGCTAGCAATTAGTGATCTAATAATTGTTGAACTGTCTATATCCCTTGTCTTAATTCAAATATTCAAACTTCCTGGACCAAGCTTAACTATTGTCTTTATTCTGACCTGTTCGAAGTTGTTCCGAGCTCTTCCGATCTAGTCCAAGCTCTTAATGAAGATACGTGCATGACCTAGCCTACCTATCCTGGATAATAAGCTCATATTGAAAATAGCCTTGATTAATAGGTTGTCACAAGCAAAAACAGCTTCGCTCGGTCCTCATCTAGGTTGGTCTAGACCTAGAGACATCAACTAAAATCAGTTATTAATAAACACTAATATACTAGTAGATTAGGTTTGATTTCCTCTTTTTTAATTGCTGTAATGTGAATAGCAGTTGGTTAAAAGAAAAAAAAAATGATTGTGATGTATCAAGAAAACCCCTTTCATCATCTACCACACGACATCGTGCCTTGTAATAAGAACACCTTCTTCTTAGAATTTCGATTTGTACGAAAATGGAGCATCTCATGGGACTTCTTAGAATTCATGTCAAATCGTATGGTTAGAAGTAGGGATGTGATTAAGTTGAATTGAACCAGTATAGTATTAAACTCAAGTTCGAGTTCAACTCAACTTAAAAACTTGAATCTCAAGTTCGATTTGAGTTCAATCAAATTCTAAATTTTAAATTGAAGTTTGACTCAAAAATATATATATATAAAGTTCAAATTTAATTCGATTAAGTTTGAATTTTTATAAATTTTGCTAAATAATCTCAAGCTCATTTATATTAAAATAAATTAAAAATTATATCAAATTTAATTAGATTCGCGAGCTTAATAAGTTAAGTATTCTTAAACTTAAGCTTGGCTCAAATTACGCTCAAGTAATTAGAAACTAAATCAAACTTGAACCTAATATTTTTTACACCTCTAATTTTACAATTTGATGGATATCAAATCGACTTGCAGTTTATTCTAGTGAAGACCCGGTAAGGCCTCACAATCAAGAGTGTAAGACCCGTTATCGAGAAATCGACCAAGAGTCGCTTTATAAATGGCCTACGAGTCTACATAACCCAAGAGTGAAGCTGATAAGACGACAATCACCTCTAACTCGAGATTTCAACAGTAATAACTAATAATTTATAGACAATTGTTGGCCATATTCTTCTATTAACTACTTGGAACTCCTAATGTCCATTTTTAACACGCATTTGCGTGTCAGTATCTATGGGGCCGTCCAATAAAATCCTAGAACACAAGTGGCCGTTAAAAGACAATATATAAACGAGCCATACTTGACAATCAACATCCAATCAATTTACAAAACATCGCTATGCATTAATCAGGACATCCCCTTTCTTCACCTACCACACTACGTTGTGCCTTATAATATGAACACCTTCTTCCTAGAATTTCGATTTGTACGAAAAAATGGAGCATCTCATGGGACTTCTTAGAATTCATGTCAAAAGAGGGGTCAACCTTGCTGTCAGGGATGTCACAAGCAGTGATCCTTACGTTGTTGTTAAGATGGGAAAACAGGTCTTTCCATTTGATTCATGAATTGTCTTCAAAAACTTGGTTTATGTTCTTGACAGATATTTGTGTTAGAATTTTTCTACTAATTGTTTGGTGCATATTTTGTGGTATATGGCGTTTTAGTGTTTAACAAATATATGACCGTTTTGACTGATCTTGACACTGATTCTGATTTGGGTCCCTTTACGTTGATCATCTTTTCAGTTTTTCCTAGGATTTTTAAGTTTATGTCTAGATTAAATGTCTGTCTGTGGCAGAAACTGAAAACTCGTGTAGTGAAGAAGAATATTAATCCAGAGTGGGAAGAAGATCTAACCCTTTCTGTTTCAGAGCCGATTCTTCCTGTCAAAGTGGTAAGTGTTGATCTAATGGCATCAATTTTACATCAACTCTCAGTATTTCATACTTATAAGGATTTGTTTACTGACCAAACCAATGTAGCTTCGATTAAAACGTTTTGCATGAGACAGTTCCCAGGATAATTAGAACATTGTGAGGTTTGTTGTTGTATGTGTTCATTTGAAATCAATTGTTTCAGTTTTTTCTTATCATTTTAGAGTCCAAATGTGATCTTTGTTTGTCAAGTCGTTCATGTGTTCAAAGGGAGTCTATTGAATTAAGGTCATGACAGAGAAATTAGAAAGGCAACTACTCGCTGAAAACTCTCAAAATTATAAAAATAGTTCGAATTTTTAAACTAGCACATTTAATCTCTTGAGAAATATTGAGTATTGACATCGCAAAATTTCCCCTCCGATGTACTACCAGTTGAGTCTTTTGTATAAATATGAAACCTTATTTTGAGATCAACTTATTATCTGATTTGAGATGTTTCTAGATTGATTCGACATATATTAACTTTTCATACAAAAGATTGACCTTATTCTACATTCAAGGGATAGAATCGCAGTATTCTTGTGGTGTGTTGCTACTGTAATTTACACAAAATAAGCTGAAAAAATAAAAAAAATTATTCTTGTTTGGACACCATATCAATTGAAGGCCATATTATGCCTGGCTTATCGGAGAGATACCTCGTTTAAGGTGGTCCACTAGGGAAATTTCAAAGCTGTGCTTCTTGGTTGTCTTGAAAATCTTTATTCAGCAAGAGTCTACAAGTAAATTGAGGACCACTCATCTGTTCTAATCATATAGATTAGCTGGTGATAAATTGCAGATGGTGTATGATAAGGACCGGCTCAGCTTTGACGACAAAATGGGTGATGCAGAATTTGAGATAGGGCCATTCTTGGAGGCTCTGAGGATGCGACAGGGCCTCCCAAGTGGAACCATTGTCTCCAGAGTACAACCCAGCAGGCAAAACTGCTTGGCTGAAGAGAGTTGCATCATCTGGTCTGAAGGCAATGTGCTCCAGAACGTGGTTCTCAGACTGTGCAATGTGGAGAGAGGTGAAGTGGAGCTGCAGTTGAAGTGGATTGACATCCCCGGATCAAGAGGGTTGTAGAATTATCCATGATATTAACGTGGTTAGTCCTGTGAAGTGTCTATATCTCTGTTTGTTTTTGTGCTGATTGTACAGAAAGGGATTATCTTACTACTTCTACCTTTACGAAATAATAGTTTGTCCCCTCCTGGAAGAAGCAGGTAGGTGCATCATTGCGTGCAACTTCCAATAATTTTGTCAACACCTGGGAAATTCAGGCTTAAACATAGAAAACGAACCTATATGTGCTTCCTGTCTTCATATGTGTCGGAGCATTATCCGAAGTTGCATATAATTCTACGTGCAAACTAGTCTATCTACGTTTTCCCCTTGAGGATAGTCTTTCGCCTTGCTTGGTTTATTTCATCGAATATGATTCATGCCACCGGAATGGATTGATATTCCCGCGGGGTTGTAAAAAATTCTCCATTTGTTGTTGTGGTAATTATAATTATACAAAAAAGGGTTTTGGTACTACTTCATGCCTTCCTCAAATAACAGCAGTTAGTTCCCCTGAATGACTGTCTTTTGGCCTTGTTTGGTTAATTTCATGGACTCTGATTCACCTATTGTTTCCACTAAGAAATTGGAATCCATAAACTCATATTTTCTTATTATTATAGCTATAGTATGATTAAAACCTAACTTGAGACAATAGTGATTTGGGTTCCATTGAATCGTATTCGAAAAAGAAAACCAACGAGTCATAGATCCCTCCAAAATCTGCATGCATCCCTGTCTACTTTAATAGACCACATTGTCTCTTTTCAGAAACCTCTTTAGTCCATGTTACTCGAAGATAATTAACCCTCTCATTAATGGCAATGCCCTTACAAGATAAGAGATCTACTTATTTTAACAAGATATTCTATTAGAAGTGTGCTATATAAAAAAGCCATTGCACACTCAATTTCTTATGTTTCACAATCTAAATGAAGGATGGAGATAAAAATGGATAGATCCCTTATCTATCTATCTATCTATCCATCTATCTATTACTCAACTCACTGTTATCCAGTCTTATGTAGTATTTTAGTATTTAGAAATACAGAATAGGTGCAGGAGATTTTCTACGTTGCATGATAGAAGCTTTCGATGAATAATTGATGTTGTTACCAATGGAGACACCGTTTCCTAAACTTTTCATAGTTGAGATACCATTTTGTAAATGTAAAAAACTTGGACACAAAAAGGAGTTTCATCAACTTGAATGTTCTGATGTTATTGCAGCATGGACACAAAAAGTAATTTCATAGTTCTACACCATCTTAACACAATTTAATTGTGCATTTTACTCAGGTGCCTGGTGATATCATATTGTAGACTAAATAAGTATATCAAGTTTGCACACACGATTTAAAATATTGGAGTGATACTCCCAACATTTATCAATATTGTTTGTATACTTGTACGTTTGCTAGTACCTGTGAGTCTTGTATAGATATATTTCTTTCTAAAAGAAAAACTTAGTTGAAAACAATCCTTCGGAAAATAATTCATTTTGTAGGATGTCATCATAAAATGCATTTACGGAATTGATTTTCATGTTGGACGGATTTTTGCTAGAAAACTCATACTCTGCACACATCTTCGATGAAAAAACAAACAGATTTCGCATAGAAAATTTCTAGTGGAAATAGATTTATTATTGCTGGCAAAATAAAGACACAGGAAAGGAAAGAAAGAAACAAAACATCTTTATTGTTAATGGCGTATATAAACTGTTTGCTTCCAACTTTCTGAAACCACGAATTTAAAATAATAAAATATAGTTTAAGGATGGAAAAATTTGTTCAAACCAGTGGCACACCTGTAAATAAGTTGAACTCATTTTATTTGCCAAAATATGTATATATCTTTTAAGACCCTCTAAAACCTTAGCCCTAATTCATAATCCTTTTCTCTCTCTTAACCTCTCAAAACACAACTCCATCCACCCCTCTCTCTTGCATGAACCACCAAGCATCCAACTATCAAGGTTAGCTAGTCAACATCATGTTTGACTTCTTTTTTTTTTTTTTTTAAGTTATTTATAATAATGGCAAATCATGGCAATTTTAGTGAATGCAAATAGAGTTCACGCAAGGCTTGGTGTAGTGTGGTAAGCAGTACTTTTTTTACTAACTCAAGAGAGAATCTCTAATGTTTCCTTATGTGTAATGAATCTTTTGTGAAGGCTTTGCATAAAATGGAGCTTAAAGTGTGGGTTTGATATAAGAATATTGAATCTATGTAAGTATTTTGCTTAAAGACAAGGCTAAGCTTTTGTTGTTAAATCTAATTATAATTAGTAAAAGGATGTTTAGAATCATCAATGTTCTTAGAATTTAGAGAGCCAATTAAGGAATTACGAGAATGTAGATTTGCAGGAAGGTAGAGAAGGTCCATCAAATTCTAGAGTTGGAAGATGGTATGTATAGTCAAAGCACGAGCGTGCAAGTGTAGTTTCTAAACTGTGCTATAGAGAATGGCCTAGAACACGATTGTGCTAAGGAGCAAGGCCTATTGGTCCAAGTAGCATTCCGCATGTAGATTCTTTTACTCCCTTTCATTCAAACACCTCATTTCAAAAATCTTACTTCTAATAATTTGTTTCACCTTTTCATGCATTTTTATTAACATCTAACATTTATTAACTACTTTTAATCAAGATTATATTCTATCTATTTTATAATATCTATATATATTTATATATAATTTAGTGTCTAAGAGGTTAGTGTAAGAGTGAACTGGGGATTATTTAGAGGAAATCATAAGAGTAGTGTTACTTCTGTTCAGGTTTTGAACTTAAGATCCCTTTAGCTTCTTATTGTTACGAACGTTCAGGTAAGAGATAATGTGTGCTACTTGTAATTATTAACTTATTGAATTAACTAGACTTAATGACTCTCCGAACTATAATTTAATATGTGTTGCATGTGTGTAGTTAGGCCTAAGTGATTGCGAGGACCAATGATCTTAAGGTCTTGATGATCTTATTATGGCATTATCTTAAGTGGAGTCTCAAATTAAATGATTTAGGTAGATTTAGGTGATTCAAGATTTTTATGATGTTAGAGAGGATACAACATCAATATTATATGGTATATATATTGCTTGTAACTAGAGTCATGAGTTACTCCAAGTCTTAAGACGCCAAGATCGTGCTGCTTGCTGGACTAAACAAAGGTAATAACCTGTTATTGTTACATAATGGTTACTTATCCCATGTGTGAGTATGCTCCTACTTGATCATGCACATGTGTATGTGTATTCCATATTGAGCTTTGCTTACCCTTTAGGAAATTTCTTTTTTTTAGTTTCAAGCATAGATTATGAGGAGTACAAGGACCTATATTATGGTGATGTTGATTACTATGAGGATACAATAGAGTTTTATGACTATTATTGGGATGAAGGAAGTAGATCCATTTAGTTTTGTCATTTAGATTCATTTGAGAACTGAGAAGTAGACTTTGCTATTTTTTTTATTAATTCTTTTACTTTTATTAGAGAGTCACTTAAGACTCCGGCTACTTAGGTTAAATATGAATATTGATTATTGATTCTGGTTCCTTGTTAAGGAAGTTTAAAGGACTTTATTGGTTTTATTAGTTCATTGGTTTTAGATAAGACCCTAATACATTTCTATAGGTTGAAGTAACACAAGTTGGGATTTGAATTTATTATTTATATATATATNGAAAATGACCATTGCATTTTTTCATGAAAATATGTTTATTAATTTGTCAAATATGATGGTCTAATAAAACTTCTTTTTTTAGTATCTAATGGGACACATATCAAGTAAAAAAACTCATGATATTATCCTAACTTTTATAAAGACTTAAAATTCAATTATAAATAGATTTTTATAATTTACATAGAGTTCTCACATGGGAATAATTAAATGGGTAATAAAATAAAATATATGAATTTTTCTATATTCTAATGTATTAAGCTATTGTTGAAACACAACCAAATAAAATGAAAAAAATAACTCTATACATATGCTTATATGTATATATACATAGTTAAGGGTACTTATTCATGTATTTCAATAGATGGAACATACAATGAGTAAGAAAATGCAAAGTTTGATATTATATACTAATGATGGTATTTTTCAAATATATCGTCTTTCGACTCTATCATCTGTAAACAAACAAACATTATGGGAGCACCTTATAGTCCTCTAATTATTGATTTTAAGTCTTTGAAAATTTCCATATAGTCGAAAGTACTCAATAGTACAAGATGCAAACTAATCAAATAAAAAAAAAATGTAACTACAATGATAAAATAAAATAAGCAATATTTATTACTTACATTACCAACCCCATTTGAGGAATCATTGCACTTAAAATTAAAAACATATAGTCAGAATTGGATGAGAGAGTTTTTATTGCCAATAGAAGGAAGAAAAAAATAATGATAGATATATAGATACTATTTTTTCTATTTAAATTGGTTAGGAGGTCTCAAATCCACAATGAAATGAGAGAGATTCAAGACATGGGATGAGACATTAATGACTATGGGCAAAGGAGAGAGGAGACAACATGACATAGAGTGAGTAAGGAGCTAAGCTCTGAGGAATGAGAGGAGAGGGATGGTTTTGAGACGAGTTACTTAAAAAGAAGTCTCTAATTTAAACAATTAGATTAATTCATGATTTAATCTTCACCATCAGATCTTCTTCAATTGTTTGTTTTTTTTTTTAAGATCTTCACCATTTTGAAATAAAAAATTCTTCATTGTATAATTTTCCAAGGTACAAATTGGCAACTTATTTTAATAATTTCCCATAAGAAGGAAGGACAAAGCTAAGAAAGACAAGTTAGTGATTATAGATGGGAAGCAAGTTAACAAGAGAAGCGGACAAAAAAATTGAGTAAAGAATGACAGTTATAGCTTTTTTGTTTTTTGTTTGAGGCTTTATATTATATTTGGAGGGATTGAAATGGAAGGAAATAAGAGAAAATCAAAGAAACTTATATGTTTAGCAGTTTAGCACTTTGTTTGTCGGTTAAAAAAAAAAAAGGAATAGAAATGGTCAAAAATTGATGAGAAGGAAATAAAAGAAAATAATATTCATAATTTTTACTTAGATTCATAAGATGGAAATGATAGGGAACAGAAAGAAATATTTCTCTTATATGTTGTTTGGTTGAGATAACAAAAGAAATGGAGCAAAGGCCATTTTAGTTTAATTGTATAAATGCTAATCTTCAAATGGGATTAAATAGATCTAAAACTCCCTCTTCTAAATTGTGACATGTAATGTAGTTGGTAGGAAAAAAAAAAAAGCACAAAGGATATAAAAAGGATTTTTAATAAAGTAGAATATCCATAATTTCCTTTCTTAAACTTGCATTTGGAGCTACTTTTATAACTTTTCATCATTTTCATATATTTCCTTTATTTTCTTCCAAATTTGGAGAGAAACAAAGTTGATTCAAGAGTATAAACAGTTCCACCATTTTCTACCAAATTCATTCCATTTCCACATCTTATTAATTGTAAACACACAATTTTTTTCCATAAATTTCAAAATCGTGATTTTATTGTTACTTTAAACGTATAGAACCAATAAAATTGTATAGAATCATATAAAATCAATAAAATCATAGGATTATAGAATTGTATATTAAAATTTATAATTTTATCAAAAGTCTGTATTTAAATAATCCTATATTTGTTTTAACTAAGAGAAAATTTATAAAAATCATAAACTGGTAGAATTACATAGTTAACTCTTAATTTTCACAATTATGATTTTTCTCATTTCTACATATTTGCTTTGATTTTTTCCAATTTCTATTTATTCAAATACAATGTAAATAAGTAGTGGAAATAAATAGAAAATGAATGAAATGTGTATAGACAATTCCCCTTTGTAGCCCATTTTTAATATCTACAAACTTAGAGAAAAATGTATAAGCTTGCAAAATTACAATTAGGGCACTAGCACCGAACTTTAGGACTTCCTTAAAAGGTTCATTATTTAGCTCTGAATTCACAAGAAGGTCTTAAATATTTGTAGAAATGGCCTAGCAAACTTAGATTTTGAAAATGGATTAATAAGATATTATTATGGCTAAAAAGTTAGGTATATGTTACCACTTGTAGACAACACATCAAGAGACCAACATGGCTAAAGGATTGTATACAAAAATAAAAGAGTTTTTATGAGCAGATCTACAATCTATCAGCAAGAACATGATAACTATGACCAAAATCAACAAATTACAATTGCAAGAATAACAGATCTATAAGTAGTTAGAACTAATAGTTGTAACAAAGCAATAGTAGTTAGAAACTATATATCATAGTAAGAGTATAAATAATAAAGGACAAGGGAATATAAAGGCATGAACCTTCTTCTAGTATTTGTCCTTCTCCTTCCTCGACCTTCTAGAGTTTGTGGTGAACTCAAATCACCATAGAATTACCTCATAAGAAAAAAACATGGATCAAGTTAGTATGATTCTTATCCGTTCAATTATTAAGAGGGAAAACATACAAATTTAAACATGAGAGAACCTGTGAGATTAGGGTTTCATATAACATACTATTGATGAGCCCTATAAGGGAGAGACGAATCAGTAGATAGTTTAAGAGAAGAAGGAGAAAAGTAAAGTACAAGTGAAGATTCAAAATATCTTATTTAGGGTATACTTGGTGGGCTTAGAAGTAATACGTTGGTAGGGCTTAACATTGGTTCTTTTGTCATGATGAACAACATTTGTACTTAGATTCTTGATGACAAGATTGAAGCATTAAATGCTCAACAACAGTCAATTCAACAAGATGTTCACAATAAATTTCAGATGTTAGCTCAACAACTTAAGAAATTACAAGCTTCAATAGTAGATAAAGGTGATAAGAATCAGGGTACTCATACTAAAACTAATAATCTTAAGAGTACTTCATCATTTTCTAAGGAATAACTATTGATGGTTTACTTAAAGGAATCAAGTTAGAGGTGTCTAAGTTTAATGGTGATGATATAATTGCTTGGATCTTTAAAGCCAATCATTTCTTTGATTTCCATTATATACCAGATGAACAGAGACTTACCATTACTTCTTTTATGGTAGAGGATCGCGCTTTACACTATTACCAATGGATGCATCATAATAAGAAGTTTAATTCCTAACAAAAGTTTATAGAGGCGTTAGAAAGTAGATTCGGACCCTCTGAATTTGAGGATGTGCAAGGGTTATTGCCTAAAATTACTCAAATTGGGACAATTGAGGAGTGCCAATCTCAATTTAAAGCATTATTGAATAGAGTTATAGGACTCTTTGATAGCTTCATAGTAAGTTATTTTATTTCAAGCTTAAAGATGCAGATTTGAAGAGATGTATTGTTAGCTAGACCTAAATCCCTTATTTAAGTAGTTTTTATTCCAAAAGTGCATGAGGCTAAACTTTCAGAACAATTTTCTTTTCCAAGACCTTCCTTTTCTACAATAAAACCATCCCAATCTATTCAATTTTTCAAACCCCAATCTTCTTCTTCATCTAATCACATATCTTTACCTACTTTTTCATCATCAGTACCCCTACCCTTATTACATACCCTTAAACCTTCTTTGCTAATAGATAAAAAAAAAAATGGCCTAGGAAGAATTTCAAGTGAGGTGAGACAAAGGCTTTTGCTACAATTGCAATGAAAAATATCATCATGGACACAAATGCTAAGCAAGATACTTACTATCGGTGTAAGAAGAGGATGATAATGTAGTAGAACTACAAGAGAGTTCTAAAGAAGTTGATACCCAAGAGGAATTTGAGTCTCCTAAAGCTTTTTCTATCAGTTATCATGTATTATCAAGATAATTGGTTCCTAAAACATTAGAATTTAAAGGGTGACTAAATAAACAAAATGTTACAATTTTAATTGATTTTAGGAGCACACATAATTTCATACAAAAAAGATTGGTGAAACATTTGGGTTTAGTTGTGGAATTAGCTTCCAAATTTCATGCGATGATTAAGAATGGTCAAAAGTTGCAATGTGATGGGAAACGAGTGAATATACCTTTGATCGTACAAGGGATTGACTTTCTTGAGACATTCTATGTGCTGCCAATTCAAGGAGTAGATTTAGTACTAGGAGTTCAGTAGTTACAACAATCAGGCCCTATTACTATTGATTATTTTAGATTGTCTTTACAATTTTAGTGCAACATTTGCTTGATAACATTAGATGGTGAGAATGTCCTTGAGAGCACTCCAATATCTTCAAGTTAATTTAAAAGGATGCTTAAAATGGATGCTATTGCTTCGTATTATCAACTTAAGGCTCAAATGGTGACAACTTTATCAAAGAATATCACCAACAATACTGCTATTGATTAAGTATTGGGCAAATTTTCTGACATTTTTTAGGCACTATCATTATTACCTCCTATGTGCGACATTCAACATCAAATTCATCTCAAGGACAACAACCCCATTAATGTCAAGCCTTATTGTTACCCTCATTTTCAAAAGCAAGAGATTGAACAGTAAGTAGCAGATAAGTTAAAGTAGGGGATAATTTAGTAAAGAACCAACCCATTTTCTTCTCCAATGTTGCTGGTCAAGAAGAAAGATAGCATGTGATGCTTTTGTGTGGACTATTGTGTACTTAACCATGCTATAGTAAAAGATGAGTTTCTTATCTTTACTATTAATGAATCGTTAGACGAATTAAGTAATGCCTCCATTTTTTCCAAATTAGATTTAAGAGCGAATTATCATCAAATTAGGATGCATCCTAATAATGTGGAAAAATCAGCCTTTCGTACTCATAAAGGGCATTATGAATTTCTTGTCATGCTCTTTGGATTGATTAATGCCTCTGCTACATTCTAATCTATTATGAATAGGATATTTCGCTCATACTTGAGAAAATTTATTATTGTATTCTTTGACAATATATTAATCTATAGTACTTCTATAGAATAGCATGTGGAACATTTGATCAAATTATTACAAGGTTTATCTGACAATATAATGTACTAAAAGAAGAGTAAATGTGCTTTTGGTTAGATTATTATAGACTATTTAGGTAATGCAGTATGTGTGCAAGGTGTAAGCCTAGATCCTTCCTAGGTAAAGGTGGTGAAAGAGTGGCTATTACCTAATAATATTAAGCAATTAAGAGTATATTTAGGCCTTTCCGGTTACTATAGGCAATTTACCCATGGATATGCGGTTATAGTAGCACCACTTACTAACCTATTACAACGAGACAACTTTCATTGGATTGATCAAGCAAAGTATGCTTTAAAGCAACTTAAGGAGGCTCTAATTTTAACACCTATATTAGTTTTACTCAATTTCTCTAAGGAGTTTTTGGTCGAAACAAATGCATCATCTACTAGCATTGGGACTATTTTTTTTACATGAAGGTCACCCAATAGTGTATTTTAGCAAGAAGCTGCCTTCTCATCTAATAGAAGCTTCTACTTATGTTAGAGAATTGCATGTTATGTTCAAAGTTATCTGAAAATGGTGATAATATCTATTGGGATCTCACTTTGTGGTGAAGATAGGTCATAGAAGTCTTAAGGAGCTACTTAGTCAAGTGATTTAGTAGTCGGGTGATCAGACACCAAAACAACAAAAATATTTGGTTAAATTACTTAGCTATGACTATATAATTGTTTACAAGTCAAGCTATGACAAAAACGTAGCCAACTCATTATCTAAGCAATCTAATGCTACTTACATGGCTTATTCTTTGCTACCTTTCCATCTAATAGAGGAATTGTAGCAAGAATATCATCATCTTATTGCCTTTCAAAAAGTAATTGAGGCTATGGAAAAGTGGTAACAGATGAAATGGGATTTATCTTAGCGTAATGGTCTCTTATATTTTAAGAACAAGATTTTTTTTTATGCCCACTTTAAAGCTTATTCCTAAGCTTTTATATGAATGTCATTCAATGCCA